>JAOXJP010250119.1:0-10338 GCA_025762735.1 Platanus orientalis
CATCAGTGCCGACAAGTGATATACGCCCCCCCCCAAAAAAAAAAAGTGAAAATCACTTGTCGGTGCTGATGTGCCCGCCGGAGAGGAGCGTTCGTTAAGAGGAGTGGATACAATCCACTCTCAGGGAAATCCACAATCCCATGCCCATCATATAAATTATAACATGATTTCACTGAAAATTCCCTGAAGTGACCTGCACCCATCACCTTCTGTCTTCATTGTCAGTCCTTATTTGAACATTTCCCAAACCACTGCCATGGAGTCAATCTCCTAATCATTCAAATCTCTCCTAACTCCTAAGGTGAGGAGACCACCTTACTTCACCCCATCCGTAGACAAAAATTCTTGAACCTTGGCTTTCTTATTTCTGACCGTTTTGAAAATGGCTGAAAACTCACTTTTTAAGGAGTATCGGTAAACCACCTTTTCCTCCCAAAAGAAAGTGTTGCTCCCTTCCCCATCTTTATTGGAATGCCTTCCTTGAACATGTTATTGTGAGAAAGTATACCTTGCCAACACCTCTTTCAATGGGGCAATGTCACTGAAACGTAATTGCTTTGCTAGGCATTTGACATGCAATATCATATAATGTGTGGGTGGATGGATGAGTGGGTGTGTACAAAAAATGCATAGATCTAACTTTTTCATATTGTCCATTATTTTAAACTGTTTATATTGTTATTTTTTAATAATTAAGACGACATTTGCAAGTTTGATGCTACAGGACTTGTACATCATTCTAAGTCCTATTTTGGGATATCTATATCATGTACATACTATTAAGACCACCACTGGCTTCATCGAATGTAAGAGGTTGTCTACAGAAAATATCAGCATGATTGGATAATCACAACCATGTATGTTCATATAATAGTTGTATTAGTTTAGATGGTGATAAAACAATAATTAATCTCAAAAAATGATATGTACCTTAGATGGTTAAAAATCATTTGATCATGCTGATTTTTGGCCAAACGTTCTCTTAAGTGTGACCCATTTAGTGGTGGGCCCTGATCTCCTATAAATGAGACATGTGTTTTACATATAAGAGTGTATATAGCTAAGTTATCAAGAGAGTGAATATCTGTGTTGAGAGAGGCTTCAGTATTTCTTTCTCAGGAGTATTTTGCAATTGGAACAAGTCATTTGATGATGTGAAAGCGAAAATATTTCCTTTAGCTGATGAGGATCACACTCTTGCAAATTCTATTAGGTTGACCTTGAATCAAGATCCACGGGTAACATCTCAGTGTGTGTGTTCCATTTTCATTTTAATAGAACACCATACTGTCTCTTCTTCTTCTTCTTCACCCCTCTCTACCCCCAATTGATTTGATTTGATTTTTTATTTTTATTTTAATTGAACACTCCACTATCTTTTGCTTCTTTCCCTCTTTCCCAATAGTTTTGAATGAGAATCTCGTAGTGAAATAGGACAGCCTCTAAACCTCAATTTTCAAGCGCTAAACAAAAAGGAAACGTGGTGGGTAGGTTTATGATGGAAATAGAGGGAAATTATGAAAAATCACAAAAATAATTTTAAATTGGAGAAACAGTCACAATATAGTAGCCAGACAACAGTGGACAGATGGCGGAAAAAAAATAAAGAATTAAAATAGGACGAGGAGAAGATAATAATAATAGAAAATATACAGATTTTTTTTATCTGATGTCCTCCTAGGGATTCACATTACATGTTTGGATTCTCTTGCCATAATCCTTTTTATTTCTTAGAAAACTTAATAAAGAAGTAATTACATCTCTATTCAAAGAGTGCTGATTGTTCAGCCCTTCCTTTGACCTCATAGAACTGAAATAAACATACTTCTGAATGGACTTTTACTCAAAAACAATCTATTAATTACTACCAAATAAAATCCCCAACTTACTATTACTCCTAACAAATAACCTCGTTCAGACTCAAACCTATACCTAGACATCCCAAAATTAGTGGGAAAAAAATACTGAAATGCTAGGTAGATAACTCATGACTGTAAAACATCATTTTAAAACATTAAACAAAGGAGTGGATCTTTAGCTGCCCTTATTTTGGACTTCTAAAGAGGTTGGGTTGGTGATACAGAGTGGGGTCTACGGCCAAGAGTGTTTTATTTTCCCCATATGTGTTTTCCTGCCTTGAGGTCTTCATAAGTGCTAATGTTTCTCAAACCAGGTGAGGATGATTGCATTACATAGTTTTAGTGAAAGTATAGTAATTTTGTACTAAACTTTTAATGTTTTGGTCAAAGTCAACCAAAATGTTAATATATGAAAGTTTTGTTTCAGGTAGCCCTCAAACCAAAACATTTTGATTAGTTTTGAGTCTTTTGACCTAATAGTTTTAAGATCATGCCACTACCTTTCCTTAATCTCTTTATTCTTCACTAAGATTCTTTGATCCTCGATCTTAATGCATTTAACACGATTTAGGTCTCTAAGTTTCCCTTTCCTGATTCTGGCACATTTGCACTTCTAATTCTATGTTTCCTTTTCTTGATAAAGTTTATCATATGTCTAAAGCCACGTCTACTGTTTTCGTAGCTTTTTTAAGCACTTGTACACCTTTCTAAATTTTCCTTGTTTTTAGAAATTTTTTTAACCCTTAAATAAGGCCTCTTAGCTCTAATAGATATTTGAACTTCATTCTACCACCTAGTTTCTTTAAAGGATTGGTGTTCCTCTATACTCTCCAAGGACCTCTTTCACAGCTACTTTAATATAGTCAGCGATTTCATTCCATATGACATTGGTTTCTTCTTTCAAAATTTATTTCATTTCTTTATCATTTCATCTCTCGTACATCACTAATTTTTCTCCTTTTCAGTTACACCTCCACCATCAAGTTGTAGACAATTAATCTCTAAATTCTTTATAATCTCTTTCTTAATACAAATATCTAAAACCACTACTCTTATCTCGTATGGTCAGACTCTGAACCCATCCAATACGCCAAAAACCCCAAGACTGATGGCAAGTAACACTCCACCACGCAGCCCACTCAGTGGCAGGACTCGCTCTGGCCTCTTATCCAGGTAGCCCTTGCCATCACGTGGATGCTTTCACTCGGATCCACGTATCCCTCTCAAAAAAAAAAAAAAAATGTGTGGCCCTCTCCATGACTCAAACTCAGGGTCTGATACACCTAACTAATACGCCAAAAGGTGTCTTAGGCTAGGTCTTTTAACCTTTGGGATCGTGACATTGACCCTTTTAATCCTCTCTTAATTATTTCATTCAAAATTTCATAGCTACTCATGTACCAAAAAACAATTTCATAACTAATCATTCAGAAAATGTGACAAACATGTGAAGTACTACGGAAAGGGATTGTATTTACCTGCAACACAACAGAATGAATAACATCCGCATACTTGACAGCCAAATTAAGAGACATACACCTTGCCGGCGCAACTGCGTAACAGAGTACAAGATTCCTCGGGATCCCGCCGATACGGTCACGATTGTTGACCACGATTACCGCCAACAACGCAGCAACGCCGGAGCCCAACGAGTGCCCAGCAAAAACCATCTTATAGGAAGAACCGTTGTCCAACCACAACTTCTTCAACGCTTCCGATTCCTGATTCAGTAACCAAATTGCCGACTTCAACAACCCGTGATGGACATACCCACCATCGAACATCTGCATTCCCAACTTGTTATCCAACAAGAGCTTGTAATCACTCTCCTTGACGAGGTTAAGGCCTCGGATGGCGAGGATGATCTCGTGAGTCTGGTGGTCAACGTAGATGATATACGGCGGAGCCCGGCCTTGGGTCTGCTCGTAGGTGACGCGCTTGATGATCCAATCTGGGTTCATTCGGTAGCCACCGGCGGGGGAGAACTTGGGGTTGCGGAGGTCTTCCTCGTAGACGGCGAGGATGACGCGGCAGATGCGGGGGACGGGTTCGAAGTCGTCGGGGGTGGCGAGGGACCAGGTGGCGCTATCGTCGGAGCCGACGTATGTGCATCGCTTCCATGCCCAGCGCGAGACGCCTAAGCAGACGACGCACTCGACGCCGCACGAGACGGACATGTTTCGTGTCTGTGATGGGGTTGGTGAGGAGGAGGCCGCTGTTGACGGGACAAGAAATGGAGATGGAGAGAGGCCTGTGCGTTGTTGGGTAAGGAAACTAGAAGATTCGGAATAGCTCTCGTGGGCTGGGCTGCCGCTCTACTGGACCACGGTGTTAAAGCTTTGATTTAGGAGATATGCTGTCGCTCTCTCTCTGCTGTCTATACTTCAATCTAAGTCATTGTCATGAATTCTGTCAACCAAGAAAAGAAATTAGTCGGCCCAAAAAACAAAGATTTTAAATTTTCTTGGGAGAAGATCTTCTACTTTCAAATTTGTCTATTTCCTTGTGTCCCACACCCAAAGGGTGAAGTGTATTGGATTTTCAAATGAAGAAGTGATAAATAAAAAGAGGTATCAATTTTTAAAAAAAAAAAAAAAATACATGTCTACCTGTAATAAGGGAAATACCAGGGAACAAAAAAAATTAGATGTTAAAGATCCTCTCCCAAAACGGTTAAGTTTTTCTATGCTCGGCATAGACAAAAACTTAGATTAAAGGGTGGCTACATTAGTGTCAGACACACGTCTTCAAAAAATAAAAATCACTTTCAATGCTGATGTTTTCACCTTCTTGACCATTAGCGGACAAAGGCAGAAGTTAGGGGTCAACATATAAAATCCTCACAGCTCTAAAAATGAAAACACCCAACACCAAATCCTGGATAGAACATCATTTACCAATTTGAAAAGGATCAACGATTTGATATGTTGATGCCTAAACATAGGTATGTGCATAAGATGACCATGGGCATCGATAATTAATAAGGCTTTATTTCTATCATTTAGAAGACATTATTCTCATTTTTAGGGTCTTATTAATTTTTTTTTAAATTTCTATAAATTTTTTTTTGAATTGATCGCCTTCTCTGTTTTTTTTATTTTGACAGTTATTGATACTGATTTCGATACTATAAATTTCTATTTTTTTATTATTGAAATGATCCCTTTTTTCTGTTTTTAATTATGACAGCTATTGATAGTGATTTCCGTACTATAATTTTTATTTTTTATTTTTGAAATGATTCTTGACAGTGATTTTTACACACCTTGTTTTTCGACAAATCGAACCCAAGCTTATTTCGAAGGACAATAGATATTATTGTGATAAGATTATAACACCCAAAACACAAAGGCATAAGCTTATAATCGCTCCTGTAATTTAAGAAATTTAAAGAAATGGTAGCTTTTAAAACATTTAAAGGATTACAAGATAATCAAAGGATTGATAGTATTTAAAGCATTTGAATGAATGGATGTTGGTGATTTGGTATTTAGAGAGTTGTCTCTAAAAAAAGTGAAAAAGAGAGCATGTAAGATTTAAAATAGGCCTTCTCTTTTTGCAAGATCGTAGTTAAAGGTTTAGAATCATCTTTGCTCTGAATGTAAGATTTGATATCAATAACTACCGGATGGACATGTGTCATATCTGACAATAGGTCCACAAATAACTATACCGCTCAGCTCTTGCTCGCAAGACCGTCAAGGCCGTCTTGCAATGGTATGCAGTATATACGTACTTCCAAAATTTTCTGTCCCCACTATCCCCACACTACAGGTTGTCACATAATCTTTTCTTTTTCTTTTATAATTTGGGCCTTCTTTTCGGTCTGATATCAAGTGCGACAACCCCTTTGATGGGACACTAAGGAGGGGGAATCAAAAACCTCCAAAAATTGAATTGATTCCAACCCCCTTGTGTGACTTCGTGAACCTAGACACAAGGGGGGTATCATTTCACATTTTGGAGATGTCACATCACCCCCCAAAAGTGAAATGGTACTTCTCCTCTGTCTTGGCTCACGAAGTCGTACAAAGGGGGGCAGCGCAGAGGATACTCCCCCAAAAGGAGGGGGGGATTAGGTGAGAACGAATCCTGTGAAAACTGTGAAAACAGCATCAGGATGCAGACACATCAGTGCCAAAAAGTGATAAGTACCCCCCCAAAAGTGTAAATCAGCTTTTGGTACTGATGCATCAGCCCCTCTAGTGCAGTTTGCACAGTTCTCACAAGATTCGTTTGCACATAATCTGAGCCCAAAGGGGGGTGGTGCCCATACACTTTTTGCAGGGCCCCACCCCCCTTTGTGTATGTGGTTCGTGACACACGGTAAGGTAGTGCAGAGGATATAAGTCATCTTTTCAGGTACCTAGTTTTTCAATTGAACACTTTTTTATGGGTGTAAATCTTATACACCCTTGCCTACTTTTTCATTTGAAATCCAGATCTAGCCCATGCACACCCCCATGTTTGGTAAAAGCAACTCCACATTTTAGACATTATGTGTATTTGGGGGCATAATTAAATGTACAAAAAAAATGACACTCTTTGCTCGAATAGATATCAATTTACCATGAGGAGGAAAGGCTTCCCACAAAGATAAAAAACCAAAACTGGTATGATCAACTCCTTGCAACTGGAGTTTTTCAGCTTCTAGCTTTTGTGGGAAGCTGGTCCAAAAGTCACACCAAATTATATGTTATTTTTTTTATAGGTAAACATTAGTGGTTAATTTATTAGTAGATGAAGACAGGTTTCCTAGATATGGGGTACGACACCCATAGACTTTACCAACTTAGTCAGTTGACATCTTCAAATTATATGTTTTCACCCAAGCGCATCCTAAAGGCTATGCCAAACGAGACATTAATTAGCAACTTTTGTGGATTCAAAACTTGTATTCACTTGCTAACAACTAATCCCTTGAGCCACTTGCCTTAGAAACATTGAAAATAAAGATGAATAAAAGAATGAAAATGGAAATGCTAGCTTAACCGAAGGGTTGACACTAGAGATGCCAATTTACTTAATGAAATTTCTTATATATGTTATGGAAAAATATGCAACAAATATCTTGATATAACACCTCCACACATGTTGGCATGCACATAGTAGGTTCATTGATGTATAAATGATGATAAACTATTTTAAAATAATTAGTTTTCAAATTTTAAGTTTATTAGTGATATTTGACAGACATAGGTGAGTGACAAAGTTGATTAAACATTAAAGGAAAACGAAGGCAAAAATGAGTCATGGACATGACTCAAATAACAGATTTTGGGTAACTTTAAAACTAAATCTGTAGTAACTTTAAATTAATTAGCTAGCAAAATATATATCATTGGAAATATCTTTAAGTTTACTTTTCAATGCTTCAAACAGTGAGTGAATCAGAGTTTTCTAAAGAAAGTTATGATCATTTTCCCACAAGGTGTCTATATTGATAGGCCAACAGACTTGAAGTAACTTTGGAGTAAAACCTGTAATAATCCTAAATGAATTAGATAAATAATTACACATTATTAGAAAGGTCTTGAAGTTTAGTTTCAAACTAAACAAACAATGAGTGAATCTGAATTCTCTAGAGAAAGTTATGATCATTGTTTCACAAAGTGTTTATAGAAATTTTTTTGAATAACATGAGGTCATAAAAGTGAAAAATCTCGTAAAACCCCAAAAATTATGATTTTTGCAAGATTTTGAGGGATTATTTACTAGAGACTTATATAAACACGAAATTATGGATTATAGTTTCTATTTAGGCCTAAAAAAACATACAAAATCATGGAAAATGATCTCTTGAAAAGTTTTATAAGTTTAGAGATTTTGGAGAAGAAAACCAAGAAAATACATTATTGGGGAAAAGCTTGAAGAAGAAAAAATGATACAAAACTTGGATTTTCGTTGTGTTAAGAGACAAATAATCACATAAAGTTTACACATTTTGTTCCTTGTTTAGGATCTTAAAGTTTTATTTGATAAAAGTAAAAGTTTTTGAAAAATTCTCTATGTTTTAAGCTTTATTTTGTTAGAAAAAAAATCTATATTTTGACTACTAAGTTTTGTAGGTTATAAGTTTTACAAGTTTTCTCAAGTTTTTTTTCATGGATGATATGTCTTATGATTTAAGAAAAGATTATTAATTGTTTAACATGTTTTGATTATGTTTTAAAAAAGATCAGTAATATTTTCCTAAAGATTGTTAAAGGACTATTAGGCATATATGATTCTCTATAAGCATAGGAGTTGACTATGATCAACCATGATTTTTAAAGAAAAAAAATTCTTAGTTTGTGCTTAAATTGAGTCAAACAACTATTTGTTTTGTAAGATGAATCAATCATAAGATTATCATGAGTTTTAATGAATATAAGAATATAAGTTTTATAAGCAAAATAAAGAATTTTGAAAAGTTAAGTCAGATAGAAAAGAATAATGCATCCATGCATATAATGTTAAATTGTGAAATATTTCATACTTAGTTATGTAATGTTTTGTTTGAAGCCTTTATTGGCTTAAGTTTATAAGTTGTGCAAAATATTGAGTTTTGATTTATGTTAGTGTATGAGATCATTGTTATAAGTAGAATAAAACATGTGATTGTTTTGTATTAGATGTCAGTTTTAACAAGAAGTTCAACTTAGAGAATTATTGTGATTTGTAAGTAAGAAGTTTTATGCTTCATGTGGTTTATGAATGATTCAGATACCATAATGGTTATATGTGCAAAAGTTAGTGGCTATGTGATCCGGAGACCCATTATGAGTTATTATTTTAGAGATCCCTTTGTGGATTATATGATTAGAGATTCCTTATGGATTATATGATTAGAGATCCATTGTGGATTATATGTTTTGTAGACCTTACTAGTTAGAGGATGGACACCTATGGTGGTTATATCAAGAGACCCCGTTAGAGGTTTAGTATTTAGGACAGACTATCAAGTGACCCCCCTCAGATGTTTTGTATTTGGGATAGACTATCAAGAGACTCCCTTAGAGATTTTGTATATGAGATAGACTATCGAGAGATCCCCTCAGAGGTTTTGTATCTAGGGTAAACTATCAAGAGATCCCCTAAGAGGTTTTGTATTTGTGATAGATTATTTAGAGACCCCCTAAGATGATATGTATCTGAGATTGATTATTTAGAGACCCCCTCAGAGGTTTTGTATCTAGGGCATATTATTAAGAGACCCACTCACAGGTTTTGTATGTGAGAACCATTTAGGGACTCACTCACAAGTTTTGTATGTAAGATATCCACTATGTGTTGAAAGTCCCTAACTTGGAAGAGTGTATGTTTAAGAAGTACATTGGAGATTTTAGATGTGTGGAATATGAGATAATTTAGATGATTGAGTTAGGAGACCACTAAACGATTATAATTAAGTGAACATTAGTGTTTTGAAGATCCTAAGAGGATTATAGGTGAAAGAAGTCTTGGAAATTTAAAAGTTCAATAAGTAAAGTTTTGTGTGAAAATGATGGATTTTTGTGTGTTAAGTGTATATATAAATTTTTGTTTGTATAAGTAACAACATAAGATAAGTATAAAGACAATTAAGATAAGTTTTGGTATGTAAAGTTATAGCATAAGAAAAGTTTTGAAATATGTATAAAAAAGTTTTCAACATGTTTTAGAAATCTAAATTCAATATATTTCAGCAACATTTTTGAAAATATTCATATTAAGTTTTGATTCATATTCTATTGTAGCCTTTATGTTATTACCTACGAGCCGTGTAATTTACCTTTCCACATTATTTTTTTAGATTAGCATATGGTTAAGATGTGGTGCCATGTTGTTGATGGTGACACGAAGAGGCGCAAAGAGTTATTAGCAAATGTATTTGATATTTAGTTTTTATAACATTGACATTAGTTTAGTTTATTATTTTCAGTTATTTGTCAAACATTATTTATTTCAACTTTATGTTTGTAGACCCATGTAGTGGGATGTGACTAATTGATGAGACAAGATAATTGATTCAAAATTGCTTATTTGAATTTTATTTAAAATGATTAAAGTTCTTTGAAAGGATTTATGTTGAATGGCTAGATTCCTTCCACTATGATGTTAATGATTAAAAGTTAGATTTTACTACACATGATAATGGCTTTAGTTAAAAGTTTATCTTTAGCTACATTTGTGAATGACAATGGATGATCTAATTAAATACAAAGATTTAATGGTAAAGAAAGTGAAAAAAAATTTAAGGACCCTTTTTTTGCTCCAGAAGGTCTTGATTAAGAAGAAGAAAAAGAAGAGGTCCCATTCTCGCTATAGCCTTGAGCATGTGAGTCTCATTCTAGTCTACAGTTTTTGTGGTACTATCTCCTCAGTAAATTTCTCCTGAATAGAGATATATCCACTAGCCAGGAGGTAAATGGCCACGAAAACCATTCACAATCTCATCAAGGGCATAGATAACCTATCTACTGTGGACGGACAAATCCTCATTGAAGATGATGTAGAA
>JAOXJP010250119.1:10348-20348 GCA_025762735.1 Platanus orientalis
AGGTAAGAGTCTTCTATTTCCCCTATTAACAAAGAAAAAGGTTAATGACCAGATCTTTGTAAATGAGTTAGTCAGTAATTGGGAACCAAATGAAAAGGTTAGAGTGAGAATAATGGGAGAAAAGTGATTTGCTGTTGTTTTTCACCAAACCACTGACTATGTGAGAGCCAGTGATGGAGGACCTTGGAAATTCAAAAACCACCTTGTAATTACCATAGAATGGGACCCTAACCTTAGCCTCCAAACTTTAGACTTTAAATATGCTCCATTTTGGATTCAAATCCGTAATCTACTAGTGGGGCTACATACAAATAGTACAACTATAAAGATAGCATGTACTATGGGTGTTTTCCTACAAATGGATGATGTTAAACACTCAGATGAAGAAGGGTTCGTTCTTTAGAATGAGGGTTAAGGTTGATATCACGATACCACTTAAAGTTTAGATGCGGATTGTACAACCAAACAAACCTCTGCAATTAGCTTTCCTCAAGTACAAGTTCCTCCCAAATATTTTCTTTACCCGTGGCATGTTGGATCATGAAAACACGTCCCGCACTGAACAATCTCTGTAAACAAACTCAACAGGTATTGACGAGGAAGAACCTATCTATGGTCCTCATTTTCAAGCTTATCCTCCCAAAAAAAAATAAGGCTAAATAAGGAGCTTGATGGTCTATTAAAAGCTGAGGAAGTTATGTGGGCTCAAAAATTCAAGATTAATTGGCTTAAATTTGGAGACAAAAATGCAAAAAAAATTTCATGTCTCTATGGTGATTTGGCAACATCGGAATCAAATTCTCTCCATCAATGACGCCAATGGTCAGCGAATTTACTAGAAAGATCAAATTGAACAAACATTCAGGTTCTACTTCAACTTTTTTTTTTTTCCAATCGGCATGCCCAACAGTTGAATCAATTGAGAATGTTACCAATTGTATAACAAAATCTCTTTCAGAAGAAAAACTACGACCAATTATACAAGCCAATCACTCAGGAGGATATTGCTAAGGCTGTCTTTGACCTAGGATCACTTAAAGCTCCAAGCCCTGATGGTTTGCAGGTTGGGTTCTATTAGAAATATTGGTCAATGGTGGGACATGATGTATGTTGATATGTGACAGGCTTCTTTGAAGGACGGTTGGATATTTTGGAGATCAATCAAACCTTTATAATTCTTATCCCAAAAAAAAGCATAACCTTATTGAAACAAGTCATTTTTTCCCCGTTAGCCTTTGCAATGTGATCTATAAAATTATCTCTAAAGTTATGTCAAATTGGCTTCGATAGGTTATTGGGGACTTGATCTCAGACAATCAATGTGCTTTCATTAGAGGACAGCTCATCAGTGACAACACCCTTCTAGCCCACAAATTTTCCATCATATGAAAGTTCATTAGAGGAAGAGCTGGTTTATGGTAGGAAAAATTGATATGAGTCAAGCATATGATAGGGTGGAGTGGGATTTTCTGGCCATGGTTATATGAAAATGGGATTCAGCAAAAAATGGATAACTTGGGTAAATTCCTTTACATCCTCAACCTCTCTCCAAGTTCTACTAAATGGGTCACCCGAGCTTACATTCAAACCTAAACGGGGGCTCAGGCAATGTGATCCATTATCTCCCTACCTCTTTATTCTCAGTCTTGAGGGGCTTTCATCTATGTTTCGCTAACTAGAGAATCAAAGGTTTCTTCCAAGCATTCAAATCAGACGTAGAAGCCCCCCATCTCTCATATATTGTTTGCAAATTACTGCATCATCTTCTTTGAAGCCATTCCATAGGCAATTGATGTTCTAAAACAATGCCTACAACTTTTCAAAATGCACCTGGCCAACAAATTAACTATGAAAAGTTGGAGGTCATTTTATGCAACTAAAACCCTCCAATTCTCCAATTAGATCTGAGTCAAGCATTGAATATTCCGCATCTCCACACCGTAAGGAACTACCTGGGGCTCCCATCTTGGTTTGGTAGGAATAAAAGAGGTATGTTTCGTTTTATCAATGAGAGGGTTAATAAAATACTCATGGGCTGGAAACAACTATTGATTTCCCAATATGGGAAAGAAATTCTTATGAAATCGGTAGTTGTAGCTTCTCCCTCCTATGAAATGTCCAATTTCTTGCTACCCAATTCAATCAACTCTAATATTAATAAAAAATAAAAAGCTTTCCAGTGGGGCAGTCAGCCTCAGAACATCATATCCATTGGGTCAATTGGAAAAAGCTGAGGCAACCAAAAGTGTTGGGTGGTATGGGTTTTCGTGACATTCATGCAGCAAACATAACGCTTCCAGCAAAACAAGGTTGGTGCCTTCAATAGAATTCAACCTCCTTTTATGCCAAAGTCATGAAATCAATTTACTACCCAAACTCTACCTTCTTATAGTCTAGACAATGATGTCATGGGTCTTGGGGTTGGAGAAGTATTCAAGTTGGCAAAGACTTGTTGTCTAAACACTGTTTGTGGGTTGTGGGGAATGGTGAATCCATTGACATTTGGAATGATGAATGGATTCATTCTCTCAATACAGGCCGACTATCATCACCTTCTCAAGATTAAAGATGGCCAACAAAAGTCTTTGAGCTCATCAACAAGACCAACTGGTCATGGCAGTTGGACACTCTATCCCCTCTTATTTCGGCCCAGGAAAAGGAAGCAATCCATAAAATTCCTCTATCTCCTCTCATTGGGTCCGACATACTTGTGTGGGAACACGATAAAAAGGAAAATTTTCTGTAAAATCTGGATATGTTATGGTTGTCACTCCTCAAACTAACCGGGATCCCCATCAGCACCATCCATTTTAGAAAAAATTATGGAGTATCGAAGTACCTGCTAAATTAAAAGGTCTTCTATGGAAAGCGTGTCAAGGGGCCCTCCCAGTTAAAGCCAACTTAGGACACTGCATTCCCTCTATCAACATGGAGTGTCTTTGCTGCCATCAAGCTAATGAGACGTCTATCCACTGCCTCATCTAATGCCCCCATATATCTATCATTTGGAATCAGCTCAAGATTCGATACTCCCTCATCAATGACCACTTCAACTCATTCCCTGAGTGGTTCAATGAAGCAGTTGCATTCAAATGGAAGACCAACAAATTAACTATGCGCCTGCGCGTTACAATAGCTATTGGTTGCTGGGTGATATAGTGTAATCGTAATCAATGTTGTTTTAACAACAAAGAGCTTAATCCTTTTCAAGTTCTGTTTCATTTCTACAAGATTTCTAGTGACTTGGTGGAGGCTGCTTAGCTTGACAAATTCCCTTCCTTGCATAGGTCTTCGAAAGGGGACCTCAAGGAGTGGCAGCCATCGTGTGTAGGATGGACAAAAATAAATGTTGATGCAGCTTGCCCCTTTGATCGACATCTGTTCGCTGTGGCGGTGGTTGGACATGACCATGAAGGATCATGATTAGCTTTTGTAACAATGGTGGATGATGAGAAGGCGATGTTGGTGAATGAAACGGAATTCATAGCCATCTTGTGGGGTCTTAAGCTTGCAAAATAGCTGAATGTGGATGGGTCATAGAATCGAACTCCTTAGTGGTAGTTACCTGTGTCAATCATAGCAAATATGATTGCTTGTGGTCATTACAACACTTGTTTGTTCAGTGTCATGAGTTAATGGACTCCCTATTGGAGTGCCAAGTAATGTGTATTCCTACAATATCTAATGTCTGTGCTCACTGGTTAGCCTAGGCGAGTATTGCAAATGCCTCCCATTCCGGGGTGGTATTCATTGGACTCTCCGAAATGAAACTTTGTCTTACCAAGAAGAAGAAGAAGAAGAAGAAGAAGAAGAAGGTGAGTGTTAAAAAAATTAACACCTCAGAATCTTATCTAGTGATGGGATTTCGGGGTGTTACACTTGATCCACTATTTTAAGGGTTGATGATATGCTTAAATGACCTTTTAAGATTAGATCCCTAAATTGCATGACTTTTGAGAACTTGAATGCATAAGTGTAACATTTCAAATGATAATAATATTATATTATGTACCTGCTTAAATAAGATTATGTCCATTATAGAATTACATGCTTTACTTAATTAACTAGCATTGAACCTGTGAAAACAATGAGTTAGGGTTGTACTTGTTTAAGAAAATTATTCTTTCTACATAATTATATAAGATAAAGAGCCCAAAATTTTGAATTTTATAATAAATAATATAAAGTATAAAATAAATTTGTTTAGTCCTAAATATAATCTAAACCTAGATAGTCATATATATTATTTTGGTAGACTTGCTGTGATCCTAAGTGTTTGGATTCCTCTATCTCATAATAATAATAATAATACTAATACTAATACTAATACTAATACTAATAATAAGAGATTTTTTCCAAATCAGTTCAAAATTTTGGTAAAATTGCCAAATAATGAGGTAAAAAAATTATTTGCAAAATCAGTTTTTTAAGGGATAAAATTGAAAAAAAAATAAAGGTAGTTAACATTTAAAAGATTTAAATGTTTCCTCTTATACCCCTAGCCCACTGAATGTTAGTGCTAACCATGCGTTGAACCCAGCTAAGATATCCGAATTCAAATAGTCCTCTCCAAAGCATACTTTGTATATTGCCAAGTAAGCATAAGGGGTCATCCCAACGGCTGTGCCTTTCGTGTTCCCTAACACATTCACATTCTGAACAAACCCTCCAGCGGCCGTGCTGTCTATATGAGTGTCATGCTCGTCATCATCAATCGGTGGCTCCACTGCTGCCACTCCTCCTTTCAAGGCTTTACTGCTGACATAAAATACCTTGAACCAATGAACTTGTTATTGCAATTAGAAGCATTGAAGTTGCACCTCGATCACTTTCCATTTAGTTGGGGGAGGAGGCATCCCTTCGTAGTGAATGAAGGATGGCTAGGAATTACTCTAGTGTCCAGGACTCCCAACACTCACACCTTTGTTGAAATTAGACTGATTCCAGAAACCCATCTCATGGTGCAACCCCAACAAGCTGGGCGTGTGTGTTGTCAGTAAAATCACCTTTTGATCTGGATGTGCCGAGACGAACCCATCCTTCTTTTCCATGGCCTTCGCATTCTCTTTTGTTAGCCACACTGCAAATCCACTCATCACATTTTGGTATGGATAAACCATGCGAGATGAACCCATCCTTATTTTCCATGGTCTTCACTTCCTCCTTTGTTAGCCTCACTGTGAATCCATTCATCACATTTTGGTATGAACAAACCATGCATTGTTGCTCATTTGAGCTTGCAACTCCAACTGGAAAGAATGATAGGTACCATTTTTCTCAATCTTCTAATTGGGAGAAAACCGTGCTTTGCAGTTGTTTGATCACCGCAAGTGCGAGGTAGAATGTAAATATGACCATGCGTCCACAACAGATTGTAAGACCTAATGACATATTTGTTTCTTTGATTTAGCCAAATATGAAAAAGCATGGCAAGTATGTACGCCTGAATCTTAATGCTCATATAATTTTTATAAGTGCACACCTAAGGCTTACAACCACCTTCGAGGAATGGGTGAGATCAGAAATCGGTGAAGAAGGTATATTTAATTGAATAGATGACGAATCAAACCAACAACAACCTTGGATATGTCTTTCTATAAAGTCCAAATTTGTTGGATTAGCGTATCCAACATCTTTGCTAGTTAACCAAACATGAATTTTCAGTTGTTTAGTAGAAAGGAAGATGCAGATCATCGAAGAGAGCTATTGCTGGTGAACAATAAAGATATGGAATGTGGGTAAAAAGTAATTAACTATCACTAAAAACCAATTTCACAAATAATCTTTTTTATCTCATTATTTGGTAATTTTACCAAAATTTTGAACTGATTTAGCAAAAATCCTTAATAATAATGATGATGATGATGATGATGATAATAACAATAATAAATCAATATAAGATTAAATAAAAAACCTACCAAAATCAAAACCCAAGGAACAAATAGGTTAATAGTTCATTAAAGATTTAAACCCTCTTGGCAAGCCCATCTTCATCTTCTAATCCACTAACTACTGATTTGCATTCCCACACATTATTTTTAATATTGTATTCATGTCTATAGGGTAGTGATTATTGTATTATGCCATGAGTTCAATTAAAAAATTTTCATTATTGTTTTTTGTTTTTGTAAAGCATTGTTGTTCAATATACTTTTAAAAACCCCTTCACTATTAGTAATTAATTGTGTTTGATTGTGGGTAAGAAACTTAATGAAGAGATAATTTAGGGACTAAGTTATTTAGTTTTAATACAGAAAATAGCTAAAATACAAAAGAATGGAAAAATATGAAAATTTTACTTCATTTACCTTATAAACTACATTTGTCATAAGGTTTTATTATAATCCAAGTGCATAAAAAATGGATTTGTCACAACTAAACATTCTTATAACTATATGAAAACCTCATATCATCACTTTGAAGTGAAATCACAAGTAGGTAGACCATTAAGATCTAGAAATCATTGGCTTACCAAAAACTTCACAAAAAAGTAATAATAATTAAAAAAAAAAGCTTGCACTTATAAAACTCAATAAAGAGCTCTATCTAAATATTGGCATCACATCAGCTTATTTTTTGCCTCAAGGATCACTAAAGCTTGACATAGAAAGTACAAAGCAGATTTCCTACTACAAAAAAGTATGCAGTGACCCTCTTGCACCAGGAGCTAGGTAACACATGTTGAAAAAAGTGAGAACTCCATATTTTACATCCAATGTTGGGTGTTTTTCACTTTTTTCGCCATGTGTTGCCTAACGACTGGGGCAAGAGGGTCACTGAACACGTTTTCACTATAGGAAATCTGCTTTGTGGAAAGTAGCACTCAAGTCCTAAAGCATTTCAATAAAGATTTCCAACCAATTCCATGAGTCATTGACAATAACCATGAACTTTAAGCAATAACAACCTGGCACCTCAAGTAAATTCATATGAATGCATGAGTTTACATAATATAAAATTCACTACAATTACATAATTACTACTACATGCTAAACTTATAATCATAATCAGTATAAACATATAAATTGGTTTTTTTTTTTCTTCTTTCGATAAGTAAATATAAATTGGTTTTATATGCTAGAAACTAACAACTTTGCAGAATTTTGTAGGAAAGTTACATTATGCCCAACAATTTCTATCAAGATAGAACACCTATTGTTGAATTCCACTACAACAATACCAACTTCTATTGGTACCATGCTAGCCTCCTCTCCTTGAGTTCTCACTATCCCAGTTAGAGAGGGGAACCACTACACCTTGTTGTCAAGTATATCATATCATTGTGCAGTGGGGCACATCCTTGTTGTTGTGATCACAAAAAGATTAAAGAAAGAGAAGGATAAAATGAATCCATACCTTATTATCAATCAGAGAGATTTTAGGGGGAGAGACTTTTTATTTCTTTCTAAAAAAAAAAGACAAATGTAGAGGTGTGTGTGTGTTGGGGGGGGTGTTTAACGTGGCACTTCTTTTGCTTTCCAACTAGGGCATGAGGCTACTATATATAGAAAATGTTATGTCTAGGATTTAGTGTCCAGGATGGTGTCTTGAACACCAGGGGATCACACGAGGAAGAACATGGGTGGGTTAGATGAAATTTCAAATTCTTGCCCACTTTATTCCAAATGAAGTCACCTGGTTGCCTAGACACCAAATTCTGGATAGGAAATTTGCTCCCTATCTCTCTCTCTCTCTCTCTCTCTCTCTCTCTCTCTCTCTCTATATATATATATATATATATATATATATATATATATATATATGAATTTTCTGGGAATAAGCATCCCATGCTCACGAACGTTTGCAAACAATCTATGATGGATTCATTTCAAATGAAATGAAGGACAATTTTGGATGAAAGCATCATAATATGAAGTAAAGAAAAGATGGGTTTGACATATGGGTAAGTTCTAAAGAAAATGCTTTAAACTTATTAAATTTACCTTATGGAGATCTAACATAAATGTCAAGTTATTCTCATAATGAATATTTAATGTAGTTTTTTGATGTGTGAGAAACCATACCCAGCTGTGCCTATTTTCATTCTCCACCTTCGCCACAACAACTGGAAAAATCCCATTATTAGCATCCATGCCAACTGTTGTAAGCAGTCCACTGTGAAAGAGATTCTTAAAAAAGTGCCATCCAATCTAATAAATCTTCTATAACCATCAGTAAATCCACATTGCATGGTCGTTAAAGTGATAAAATGTCTCTGAAAATAAGCCGGTCCATCAGGAAGGGGTCTATCAACCCCTATCTTTTCTATACTTTATGGGGTTGTATTCAATAAAATCTTGCTGTAGCTGTGCACTTTCCTCATTTGATACTCATGGGTACCCTATATTTCTACTAAAGTTCTTCTCTTTGCTCTATATATCTTCATGATATGAATCTCCAGCCTACATCTTGCCTACAACTCTTGTTTTATAAACTCTCTACTCCAAGTAGGGTCTTACCTCAAATGATCTACTATTTTGATTGCAACCCAACCCTTGAAAGCTTCCCTATTTGCACCCACTCTAGGACAAGAATGTTGTGGTTGAATAGTTTTTATTTCAAATGTCGAGAAAGCATCATCTTGACGAGAGGCATGAACCCTAAAATTACAAGCTTCCATTGCACACTTCATTGTTACATGAACCTTCTTATTTTTAATCTTCACAAGATTAACCCCCTCTCTTAAAGGCATCAACAAATGAAAACAAAAAACCCTTCTTCAACTCTACAATCTCATAGTTCAACTCTATTTGAATAGCTCTCGCACAACATCTCATATGATGATGCAGGAAAGTAATCAGATTGACCTTCAATAGTAGGCACATTTTCTCTTAATTTCGCAACAATGTCCTCATTTAAATGAACCGATATACCCTCTTCATCATCACTCATCCCAAAATCTTCATCAAAATCATCATCTTCCTCATCAGAAACACTACTCCTATTATCCTCATCACCAAATTGTGACATGTTTTCATCAACTTCTTTGTCTTTGCCAATAGTTTGGAGTGACTCAATTGATGTCTAAATAATATACACTGCTATAGTATTTACTTCCTTATTAGAAGCAAACATGTTCAACACATCTTTATCTAATTGCACCAACAATGTGCCATGTCCTTCCAATTTATAATATATACCAAAAATGTTTCCCTTTGGAATATTTGTAACCTTAGTTATATCATTTAGAAGACATAAATATGAGTACATGTCAAGATTTACTTAATCAATGTATTGAGTAGATCTGCCCACTTCTCACCATAATGTACCTCCAATGTATACAACTGACTTGTCATTGCAAATGTCAATTATGAAGACTTTTAATTCTATAAGCCACAAACCACCACATAACATAGCCATAGCACCCCATTCAACCACCATACACACCACTACTACCACCATTCAGCCACCATATGCACCACCACCACAAACAATCAGCCACCACCACTATCATTTAGCTACCATACACACCACCACAAACATCAGTCACCATAACCACCACACACACCATAAACATCAACCATTTGCAATCATAAGTAGCATAAAAAAATAAAAATTAATATAAGACATCACTATAGCAATATAGATTTTAACTATCTGGGAACACAATAAACCCAATTGTGCTCAACAAGTTTTAGGGCTAATCCAAGGCATCCCTAATTCATCAATTAAGGATTTTAAAATCCAATCCTCAATTCATTGATTAGATTAATAGACTCATTCAAGTGCTAACTATCATCATCAATTAGGCATAAAATGTATTGTATGTAGGGATTTTAGCCTAATACAATTCATTATAGCCTAATAATTAGGCTTAAAAACCCTAACCAATGGGGTTTTCCAAGTAGGGATTTTCAAAACTAATCAAGTCTTACAATAAAGTCATCATCAACTATGGCCTAAAGGAGCCCTAAAATCCCTAAAATTTATGCTAAAGTATACTCTTTATCGATTAGGGTTTGAATGAGCCCTAAAATCCCTAAAATAGAGCCCTTAAATC
>JAOXJP010250128.1:0-22089 GCA_025762735.1 Platanus orientalis
ACTATAAACAACAATAAAGACTTTATATAAATCATACAAGTTGATCCCACCACAGAACCTAAGTTTTCTGGCATTCTACGGACTTTCCAAAAATTTGCCTCATCACCGTCAAATTAATCCGCCGACTAACCGAATCAATCTGCCGACCAATCAATCGATCTGGTTGTCTCAAATCAATCTGACACCTTTTTGGTGTCTAGTCTATCTGCAGCTTGTTTTAGCCGAATGTGCTCAGATCGATCTAGCCAATAGGTGAATCGATCTGCAGTTCTAAAACTTGCTCCTTTTGGTTCCTCTTGCCTCCAAATTACATCAGACTCCACTTCAACATATTCAAGATAGTCTTGTCAACCTTTAGTTATATTCAACTACTATATTTTATTCAAATCATATTAGTTATTTTCTTTTATATTTGTTTCTACTTTTTTATTAATAAACATTAGTTTATATTTTCTTATTCCGTATAAACACCTCTTTCAGGTTTCTTGAATTATTTATTTTTATAGGTTGAACGATTTAATATGTCTTTATTTTTATGACATAAGCCTTGGCATAAGGCAAATGAATTCTACATTGTTTGAGAACCTTATCTTTCTCCAATTTATTAGAGGTGAAGGTAGTTCTACGTATTGTGATATTGGATAAAGACTGTTTTCACGAGTTAAAGGCAATTTTAGGATGAAAAAAAACCGGATTGGATTGGATTATTCTATTTAAGAGTGGCCAACCTTCACAAGTGGTCTAATTATTCTGTCCAAGAGTGTGACCGATTGATAATATGACTTCTCTTTTGTTGAAATCCATAGAACAATTTCCGAACGATGCGTTATTACACAGGGTTGACATTCATCAGGAAGGGTTTGCTAGGTGAGGCAATAAGTGGAGATATATATGATTCTGGAATTTTCCATGTCTGCCTAGTTGGATATGGAAAGGTCTCCACTCCATGCGTTGACCATCTCATTTGATAAATTTCAACCCAATAACACTTTGTTATGTTCTAATCCTCTCCTGGTCATTAAAACTTCTGTTAATTTTGATGGTCCACAGAGCATCAATTTTTATCTATGCACTTTTTGTTGTTGTTGTTGTTGTTTTTTTTTTTTTTTTCAAGACCAGCAAAATATGAAGAACGTTATCAGAAGTTTAACGATCGGTGGGGGATAAGGGCACTTTGCCACATGACTTTAAAAGGCTATGGTAGGTATCATTTTTGCTTTAAAACACTAAAATGGGACAACTAGTACTACCAACGAATAAGTTTAATGCTCTCATAGAACTGTGTAATTGACGTGAACAGGAAAATTAAGAGGTACAAGGCAAATCCAGAAGATTTCCTGTGTTATGAACGGTCTGGATTAGCTACAATATGTCACCTTGTGGTTGACATAAGAATGGTCACCACCTAGATGTCCCACCTATAAAATCTTTTTCCTCACAAATTCTTTTTTCTTCTAGCAGGTAACATCTTTTGCCCAATAATATAATAATGATTTATAATTTATCATAGGAGAGCAAGTTGTATCTTATGTCATAGGCTCATACGAACTGTAAAAGCGTCCGGCGCATTCTTGATTTGCAATGTGTTCTTTTTGGGAGGATAATGACCTTACATTGAAGCACCATTATTCTCGCCCTCCCTACCTAAAAGTGTTGATCTAAAAATCTGTGTGATTAGATTGGGGTGTCAACGAATTTTGGCTAGCTCAATTTAGGGTGCTAAATTTATGCTCAGCTCATCTCATAAAGACTGAGGTAAACATGTGCTAGGCTCACTTAGCTCACCAAACTTAAGCTTATTGTTTCAAGACTGAATCTTAATGTCATTAGCCCAAGAGCCTTACCTACTTCCACAGGCTAAACTAACCTACGATTCTATAAAATATCATTAACTTAAAATGACTGCCAAGGAATAATCAAAAACATCAAGAAAAGGTCATTTTGGATTTGGGTTAATCAAACCTATAATGAACCATGCTTTTAAAGAGTTGACCCTAGTGCAGATTGGCTCCAGCTTACTTAATTAAACAAGATCAATTGAGAACTTGAGCTGAGATCTACAAGCTTTGTTGAAATTTATAAAATATATTAACTCTAACCTCTCCTACAATCTTAGGGTTTTAGGAGAGATGGCTAATTACTTTATTTAAGATGATGTCAGAGCAATTAATTCTCTCTACTAAAACCCTAAAGTTGTAGGAGAGGATAGAGTTAATATACTTAATATAATCAACACTCCCTCTCGAGAGGGACACTCCTAAACAATGAACATGAGGGAGCTATGTGTGATTCCTCATAACGTGTGTACATGTGCATAGAGAGCGACCTTAAACTTGGCTTTGATACCATCTTAAATAAAGTAATTAATCATCTATCCTAAAACCCAAAGGTTGTATGAGAAGTTAGATTTAATATACTTAATATATTTCAACAGTCCCCATCGGGAGGAACACTCCTACTTAATGAACACAGGGGAGTTAGTGTGAATCCACAAGATATGCATACATGTGCACAAAGAGTGTTTCCCCCACTTTCTCAAATCCAATATGTAAAGAAGACGTGGGAGCCTTGGTTAAGAAGAAAGTGGGTAATCACCTCACATCTCCAATCTAGTCTATAGAGAAGACGTGGAAACGCTGGTTAAAAAGAAGGTGGGACACGAGGGGCATACAATTAGTCCCATGATTGCAAGTAATCACCAAATTGAAGTAGATGCCTGAAGCAACAAATTTGGAAAATGGCTAAGAAAGTTCTATAAATTATGTGCTAGACAAAGAAGAAAGCATCATCATCAATCGTCAAATTTATCTTATTATTGTATCGTAGGAGTAGAGTTAGAGTAATCTTTAGAGTAGCAATAGTAGTACATTAGCCCTTGTAATTCATAGTTATTTTTAGAAGTCGATTCAAGCATTCTTGGTGTAGAAAGTCAAGGTAGCTATTGAGTCAATTGAGGTATAAGTAAGTATTGTAATTCTCTGTTATTGTTGAATGTACAACTTTTTTTGTTTTGTTGCCTTAATTGTCTTTATTAAAAAGTCCTTTTAATTGAGGTAAAGACCCAACCCACTCCATCAAGTGAGGATCACTTGAGTCTAGAATTAAAAATCCTAAACAACATAATTGCTCAAGAACTGGAGGAAGGTTAAACGAGGAGGTGCAATACCTGCTCAATTGCACATTGGGTTAGTTCGAGAACTGGGTGGAGATTAATTAATAAGGCAGTGCCAAATCCGCTCGATAGCATACCACCTTGCTCAAGTTGCAAAAGTCCTCTTAATTGAGGTATGAACCGAACCTACTTTGTTGAGACGGGTCACCTAAACCGGGGTCAAGAGAAAAAAAACCACCAAGATATTGGTTGGTGACCATAGTGGGAGATGCCTATAAGGGAAAGAAATCCTAATCTCCTTGAGACTAGCAAAGCTCTCAAGAAGGCATTGTATAAGGCGTCTCAAAAGCTTAACAGTAAGCTAGACATCCTGGAGGAAAAGATTGACAGAGGATTTTAGGCTGTATCAAATAGACTGTCTAATGTCTTGGCCGCCTCTTTTTTAGCCAATGGTGGAGGCAATGAGGCACGATGAGGGCCTCGAACCTCAAAACAAAGGGGTATTCAATGGAGGGATACTTTTCAACTTGATGCTCGGTGCCTCTAGTGGATTCGAGGGGAAAGAGTGACGTGTTGACTATCTTGAGGACCAACGGGTCAAGACCCCAGTGGGACAACAATATGGTGAGACTTATCGGGGACTAGCTAGACAAGGGGGCAAGCCGCTCGAAGCAAGACCCAATGTGGTCAAGCTGGAAATCAACAACCTCTAGTGAGACTAGAAGGGCCACCCTTCATTAGGGAACCCCCAACAGGCCCTTGAGTGGCGAACAATAACCATTATAATTATACATATCCAATGCAAGGATATATAGGCCATAAAATCCTAGATTACCAGTATGGTCAATGCTGGCATCTTGGAAGTGCAAATGCATATGGTCCTTATGGTGTACCGCCAAACCAAAATAACCCTCACTATCGGCCTTACCAAGGCCTAGAACAACAATATGGTAACCTGTCCTATAGACAAATCTTCTACTTTGAGATTATTTGGTTGATCTCCTCGAGTAGATATATGGACCTGGTTTAGGGAGAACTACAAGGTCTGTTCATAGAAAACTATACCGTGAGTGGATTGCCAAAGTTGATTGTCCCCAAACAAATTCATAGGGTAAGTTTTCACTTGAAATATAGAAGGATGGTGTTTTAAAGAATTATGACCATTCTAACTGGCAGCAAGAACACATGCTTGGTTATTGATTCAAACTAAACATATGCAGGGGCATTGAGGTATGAGTAAGTATTGTGATTCTCTATCATTTCCAAAAGTCGATTCGAGTGTTCCTAGTGTAGAAACTCATAATAAGTATCGAGTCAATTGAGGTATGAGTAAGTATTGTGATTCTCTATTATTGTTGTATGTACAACTTATTTTTGTACCTTAAATATCTTTATTAAAATGTCATCTTAATTGAGGTAAAGACCGAACCCACTCCATCGAATGAAAATCACTCGAGTCTAGAATTAAAAATCCTAAACAATAGAATTACTCATGAACCGAAGAGAGACGCTCGATAGCATACCACCCTGCTTGAGTTGCAAAAGTCATCTTAATTGAGGCACCATTAAACTTACTCTGTTGAGATTGTTGAGATCGGTCACCTGAACCTAGGTTGAAGAGGGAAAAACCACCAATAGGGAGCCTATGAGAATAACTGCATCCATAAGGAGATTTGATCTCACAACCCTAACCTTAAAACATGCACTAAAACTATCTTAAATAAAGCAATTAACCGTCCCTCCTAAAGCCTTAAGGTTGTCGGAGAGGTTCGAGTTAATATACTTAATATATTCTACACGCTGCAAACCAGACTCAAGTTTAGCTCATGACAAACTCGGTTCCAAGCTGACTTAGGCTTGCTTGGCTCAAGGAAAACCCTAGATTAGATAACAAATAGATCTGTTAAATTATTCAACTAATTCAATATAAAAAATAAAAAAAAATACACATTTGTAGTTAAATGATCACGTTAAACTTTTAGGCGAAGGAAACATTTGAGTTTGGACCATGAGGATTCAGTAGGACCACCTCAGGTCAGCCTAAGGTAGGATTGACATCAGGGGCCAACACATCAGTGCTAAAAAGTGAAAAGCATCCCTCAAAAAGTGTAGGTTACTTTTTTGGCACTGATGTGTCAACCCCCTAATATCAGTCTTACCTTAGGCTCACTTTAAGGGTTGCACTAAATCTGAGGCTGAGTTTGGACCCATCAAATGGTAAATAACTGTCTAAGTCAGGTCTAGTCAGATCCCATAATTAGAACCTATAATTTGTGCTGGTTCAGTGGGTTGGAGAATGAGAAGGGTTTCGAGACCGGGCCTATCCCATGTAAAGTACTGAATCAATTATCTAGTAATAAAGTTGACAAAAAGGTCGATAAAGAGATCCTCCACTCTAAGAAATGACCAATAACACAGGGAAACCATAACTAACATCCATTTCCTCCAAGGAAAATATTAAGTAGTGAGTGGCTCGCAATTACCACTCTAGACCCAATGCAAATTGATTGGATGCCTTGGGAATTTGTTATGATGGAGCTGGACACACTACTCAAAACTAGTTGAACTGAAACGATAATTTTTAAACAAACTCTCAAAAAAGTAATTGAAATAAACCCAAATAAACTCAGCACGACGCTCGAAAAGATTTGCTTGTTCTAGATCTTTTTGGCCATTCTCCCGCCAATCTTGCAAGGCCTTTTTGTCAATTCCTGGTGAGGGTCGTCCATTGCCAGTGAGAGAGAAAGAGAGGAGACGACATTTGCCTGAACCTGTGACCGACCAACCAACTAAAACCTCAACCTGAACCTAAGCCCATAAAAAAAAAAAAATTCTACCTACAGCTCTAAATCTTTTTACAGTCAAAACGGTCACATCACAATCACAAAAGTGATTATGATTTTACTGAAAAGTAGTATTTAAATCTTGAAAATATCAACTATTGTGGCAGTGATAGGCCTGTTTTGACTGTACAATAATTTAGAGCTGTACATGATTTCATCTTAACTCAATAATGTCACATAACCAAATCAAACCCAATAGGGCTGGGTGGGTGGTTCACCCATTTAACCTCATCCCTAGTCTGGTGTCAAAATCAGGTCGGCTCGTAAGGAAGGAGCGGGAGCCATATCCTCTGCATCAGGGTGTCTCACAGAGGGACTCGCAACCTCTGTGCCACCTTACGATGCACAACAGTGAGCCACAGATACAAAGGGGATGAGGCCCATATACTTTTTTGCAAAGCCCCACCCCCTTTGTGTCTGTGGCTCACCATGGTGCACCATAAGGTGGCGCATATGCCTCCCTCACAGAGGGTGGTGGGCCCCACACAAAAAGTGTATGACCCAACCCCCTTGTGACACATTATAGTACTGTACTCTGTGCGCAGAGGATATTTGTCTGGAAGAGCCATAGGTAAAAATGTGAAAAACGAAAATTGCTTCGTGGATAGATCAGCTAAATCACAATACATCTACCATTATGAAAGAAGAGAATCCATTAAAGGAAGAGGCATCGTTATGAAAAGAAAGTAAGGGTCAGGATAGTGGAGGATCAATGGATTCCTACCTTACCGGACTTTAGGATTCAATCAATTAAACCTATATAATCCCGCTCCGGATTCTGGATCAGGGATGTCAGGAGCTTGTTCATGGCCTTCCATGAAATTGAGGCTATAATGAGAATCCCTTAGTGATGGGAGGGAGAAGATTATCCGGCATTTAGAATCTAAAGGCAGATTCTCAATTAAAGCACCGTATAGGTTGGCTTATTTTAGAAAACCTAATAATACCAACACGGAGGGCCCTTGTAGGGGGGATGAAATCGTATACGCCACACCCCCTGATGGGACACTCGGGGGGACAAGGGGGTCTGATATCAAGTGCAACACCCCCCTGATGGGACACTCAGGAGGGAGAATCAAAAACCTCCAAAAAGTGAATTGATTCCACCCCAGAGTGTCCCATCAGGGGGCGTGGTGCATACGATTTCACCCCCTTGTAGGGGTGGCAACTAGTCAAGCCTGGATTTGAGCTTGTTTTCTAAGTGAGCATGAGCCAAGCTGAGCTTAAAGCTTAAACTCAACTCGTTTAAAGCTCGGTTTGGTTAAACTCAACATGCCTTTAGAGGTCTGTGTCAAAACAGACAATCATTCTCCATGTTTGAAAAGACATTTGGGTTAATAAGCCATCAGCCTGTTGAGCGATATCTTTTTCCTGACTAGCTAACTGAGCCGAGCCTGAACTCGGCAACTAGTCCAAACTGAGCTGGACTCAGTTTAGCTTGTTGCCAACCCTACCTGTGCAGTAAATGATGAAGCTTCAAAATCCCCACTAAGATCAAAGTCTTCTTATGGGAAGGCATGTTGAAATACAATTGCATTATGCCTAGGACTTAGAGATAAACAAAACCAAGAACTAATAAGAATAATAAGCTAGTTCATTTGAAAAAATAAGAATAAAGTTATTCTCAATAATGAAGTGTGATATTAATAAATTCTTGATTGATGTGAACAGAAGACTGCTAGACCTCAAAGAAATTGATGACGAACGTCGAGAGGAAAGCAAGAACTCCAAGAAGTCTTAACGTTTGTTGGTCCCCACCCCAAAGGATATTACAAAATTAACTTTGATTTTATTTTTTCATGAATACAAAATTATTTTTGATGTACAAATACCAACAACCAATCAGTGTAAATTTGCAAGTATAGGAGTTGTATAAGATATGAGAACGGTTCTCTTTTTGATGAAATAAAGTTCTCATATCTTCAGATAAGCCAATGAGTCGGGCCATGTTATGGCCAAGTGTGGCTCCCACACTTCCCTAGTCCCCCGAGCTGGCTATTAAGGGCTCTAAATGAATGATGTTTCCCTCCCCTCATGGAGTAGGGGTGATAGACTGTTTCATATCACAAAAACAAAAATATAAATTATTAAAAAAAACATCCACAACGTTGCGGTGATACTTTGAGGATATTCTTTCACTGTCTGAAAGATAGAAGGGGATTAGGGGCTTGTTCACCAAACTTTTCAGGCCATAGCAGTACAATCTTTGTGTTTGACAAATCAACTTGTTTTCATCAACACTAACACTGACACGGATACATAACGTGAGACACTAAACCTTTGACCAAAAATTGAATGAATGAAAAGACCTCTCAACACTGACACGGATATACAATGTGAGACACTAAACCCTTGACCAAAAATTGAATGAATGGAAAGACCTCTTATTTATAAATTTTTGGTATCTGTTCAGAATTTAGAATAGGTATAAGGACACAACCTTTGATTCTGTAAAATCATAAATAACCATCCAAATGATATTTATTTATTTTATTTATTGACCCGACCCGACCTAATTTGGTTCGACATGTGTGTGTGTTTAAATATAAACCCGACTCATGTTGGCTAGATCCTCCCCCATTCACAAAACAACGGTACCCCTTAGGACCCAAACTTATGTTCAACATTAGTGTATATGAACACACATAAATTTCTGAGCTAGTCCATGTGGAACTATTCAAATTTCACACTTTTACCAATGATTAATAGACATTTTTGGAGACAATTTATCATTCACCCATTGACGGTTTTGAGCATCCAACCATACGGAGTTGTTCTCCTCATTGAGGTGAACACAAACCCATGTGGACCCACATCAAATGACAAGTGGATCCACTTTTATTTTGACTCAATCATAACCACCTGATCAGATTTTGCACAGATATCTTGGTGTTTTCAAAACCATTTCCAACATCTAAACATCTAAGCCCAAGGCAAGTTGTTCACGATGGCCACAGTGGTTTGGACGGTAGGTCAAGTTGGGCTTGTTGAATTGTGGGCTGGAATATGGGCTTATGTGAAGAGTTGAATTGTGATGACAGAAATGTATTCTTTAACCATGGAAGTACAAAGATAGCCAACATATCTCCATTTTTCTTCTTTGTTTAATTTTTTTAATTTTTATTTATTTCATATAAACACAGCTTCTAAAGATCAGAGCTTCCCTCACCTAGGTTAGAAATAACAAGTAGTTCAGGATCAATCGGCTTTCTTTGTCCCAGAAGTGTGTTGTGATGATGTGTTAGCTGCCGCAGCTGCTTGCTTGTCCTCAGCAATCTTCGAGTGGACCTCATCTCTTTCCCTGAAGTACCTCTCAAATGCTCTCGGAAGGAACCGAGGAATTAGAAACCCGAAGAGATTGATGGAGAAATATGCTAAATTAGCAACCGCTAAACACTTCCCGAACCAAAACCACGCAATATCCTAGGTAACATTTTGACATCGTTAGTAACCCGAAAGCAGCATCTATTACTGATGAGAAAAGATCTCCTACATCCAATTGTCTGTCCCCTCGTGTCCTCATACACAAACGCTGGGTTTATAGGGTTAAACCCGTAAAAGAGAAAAATTAAGGTACCCAAAAAGAGGCACCCGATTAAAAAATATCACGTGTCAGCCTGTGGTATGGGAACACGGGGGGACAGAAACTTTTGGGTATAGGAGATCTTTTCTCATTACAGATAAGCTATTGATGCAATCCTACTTCTATACTTCCATTTTTTAGGGTAAAAATCCGCACTTCTACTACGCATAGAAATCATGAATTTGATACTTTCATATAAACAAGGAAAAAAAATTTTAACCATGCAGATTGTAGGGGGAGAAGTTAAGAATTACCTTAGGTTGTGCAGTTGCAGGCAAAGTTTTGTTAACCCAAACGTCGTAGATCCAATCGATGATGACAAAAATCCTTCGAACCGTATACAGCATCGGCACCAACGCCCTGACGGGCGGCGAAAACAACGAAAACCCACTGATTATATTCTCCGTCAGTATCTGGCAAGAAAGCAAGAACAAGTGGGGCGTGGCCGACCGGACCGCGTGATCATCCCCTCTGGCGAACCCACCCAACACGTACGACAATGGCAAGAACAGCCCTATAGTAGTCCCCACCACCACATAGAACCGGAAGAACCTGCTGCCATGAAGGATCTCCTGTGAGGATGAGGTGGTTATTCCGTGGGCCGGGAAGGCGAGGCGTGAGAGGGCGAGTAGGTAAACGGAGACAAAGGCTGGGAAGACAAGGTCTATGAGAGGGACGAGGCCGCTGACGGAGAATACCATGATGAAGGCTACTAGTTGGAGCTCTATCACGCGCAGAGAGCCCATGACGCCGCCCATCATGGTTTGTTGTTGCTGTTGGAGGTGGGGCTTCTGCCGGGGGTTTGTGGTGGTGGCGGAGGTTGTGGTCTGGTCGGGATCAGTGCGAGGAGCGACGGCGAGAGATAGCCCCGACATCTCTTTTTTGTGTCTTAATAATATGTGATAGATGAGACGAAAGGAATAACTAAAAGGACGAGAATTGTTTGGAAAATAAGACCCTCTTGAGAGTTTCTTTGTAGCTCAGCGAAATTGGAAGAGGCTATTATGAAGTCAGAAACCGGGAGAGGGGTAGTTATTGAGTGGTGTGGCTATTTCTCTGGACTAGCTAGGCGGTTTTGGATGCTTGGGTTATTATATTTTAGAGGTGAGTGAGTAATCGTGGCGGAATTAGAAGGTGCAGGTCTGCCAAGTGGAACGCTGTGCCTAGAGAAGAACATGTAGGGAGACACGTTTCCAATATACGGAAACAAGAGATAAGAACGGAAAAATCCCCATGTGCCCCGAGGGAGTGATGCTCTCTCTCATCCCTGAATTCGGACAGACCTTTTCAAAATAAAGAATCCGCAAAACTCTGAAACAAGTTCGGACCAGACCAGCTAGTTGAAGTTGGTGTAGCGTTTGTTGTTTGTCTATTGCTTAGTTTGTCCCATATTAAAATAAGGAGATGGTTAGAAATCCCTCTACAGTTCAACCGATCATACCACAGCCACAATTTTTTAAAGGTATTAATGGGATCTCGCTTTTTTTTTCTTTTTTCTTTTTTCTTTTTCCCTTAAGCCCACTGGTTGCCATGAAAAGATTTTCTCATGACAAAATTGTCTCAAAAAATCATTTTTAAGCTGTCTTGAGACTCTGATTGCCATGATAAGTTGGTATTTTCATGTTTTCTTATGATTCTTTTCTTTGCTTTCCTTTGTTGGATTTTTTTTTCTATTCTTTTCTACGCAATTCATGGCAACCAGACTCGGCCTTTAAGGATTTCAACTTGAAAAGATAGAAAATCTTCTACTTAAGCTAACGCTCGGAGTATTCTAAGAGAATTTTCACATATAGTGGTGGTATAATGAGGTGTATAAAGGCATGAGCAAGGATTTGGGCGCAAAAGCTTTTGAGGCACATTTCGTACGTATTGTTGTATTGAGGTTACAAGATTCTTTTTAATACTTAGATGAAGTCTACCACGCTCCAGATTATTCAGAATTGATTGGTTTACAGGATGGGATTCATGATTGAACTTGGTCAAGTTAGGCAATTCGTGAATGACAATGCCAAGCCAGTTCTTGACTGAATGATTCGCTGGATTTGTGATCAAGGCTCATTGGGTTTTGAATGAACCAAAATTCATGACTATGCTGGATTCGTGGATGGGTATAATCACAAATGAGCTTAGTAGCCAAACAAATCTAGGGACCGTATCAGAACCCACCAACTCACATTGGAAGAGAATTAGTCATGATGGGAGGCCTTAATGATGTCCACCAAATTATGAACACTTGTGTGGTGGGTGAAACCCATTTTATAAGGCCCAAAAACAGGTTTGAAAACCATTCAGGGGCGAAGACAAAGGGGTGAGAGTTAGAGAGGAAAGGAAGGAGAAGAAGAGGAGAGGAAGAAGATGGCCTTGAAAGACCATAGATCTCTCTCTCTCTCTCTCTCTCTCTCTCTCTCTCTCTAACATTTCCATTTGGACCTTAGGTTCTGAAGCACTTGGATTGCTGCCGGGAATAATTGGACTCTCTAGGCTCAAACCTTCACAAATCAGTGCGTTCTTTTTGTGAATGGACACCTGGATTTAGAGATGATAACATTGTCTTTGTGACTTTGTATTAACATATGATGTTCACCATGTTAAGGGGAGGCTACTGAAATTTTGATAAAATTTGGACGTGTTTTCATTACTTATTTTGTATACACAATTATAATGGGCAACTTGTTTTGTGTACCCGATCATAAAGGCCAATAAGTTTGCATGTAAGGAATCATCTGGGTTCAATCCCAATTCACAGGGTTTGATTGCAAGGTCTTTAAACATAATTCAAAAAATTAAAAAATACTCAAACAATTAAAACAATCTTAAAAAAGTTCAAAGAATCATAAAGAAAAATATGACAATGATATAAAAGAGGAAAGGACCATGTGATCATATCCTATTATTATAATATATTTGTATTTGCTAAGGCTTATTACAACCCTTACCATATGTATGTAGATAATGTATTTTGCTACTTCTATGGCATGACTATTGTAAAGATTAAGGTTTTATTTATTTATTTATTTATTTAAATATTTGGGGAGTTTGAGAAAAGAATAACGAAAGGAGGTAAGTTGGAAAAAGGGTTTACATGGATCCAAAACTATAGTAAAAATTTATTTTTTTTAAACTCATTGGTTCATAAAAAACCAGAGTTTACAAAAAAGATCGCTTAAATGTTTTTTTTTTTTCTTTTTATACTGCTACAAAGAAGTGAATAGATTTTCGAAGAACTCAAAGAGGAAAAGCTTACTTCTTAGACTTTGTATATAGGGAGACAATTAAACAGGTACTAAGATGGGATATAAGTGGTTCGGGCCCCCATTATACGCTCTGGGCCAAGGTCTTTATTGGGTCCATACCCGAACATGCAGTACGTGGTTCCTCCAAACCCAACCCAACCCAGAATATATAATTGAAAGAAAACATGACAGTTGTTTTAGCCTTAAAATCTCTAGAACTCATATACTCTTATTCGGTGAATAGTCAGTTATGGACTCCAATAAAACCTTACCCGTGATTTGGCACTAACCCGAACTAGTTATTATTCAAGACCCAAACCATAGACTCAGACCCAACTAATCGAGGCCAGGTATATCAGGTCGTGGCAATTGGGAGACCTTGGTTCAGGTGAGCCATGTTTGGGATGAGCCAGGCTCTAATCGCTCTGCCCCTAACATAATGCTGTACAGGGACTGGGCCAGCCCAACTGTAAACCGGCTAGTCCAAAGAATAATAGCCTACTTGACCAAGCCTTTGTTTCTCGGTGGGTCACCAAGACTTCTTCACTAGATAATTCTTTGGAAAGGATGTTATGTCCAAGTTTTGGTGTCTAGGACACCAAGTGATGTCTTATGGAATAAAATGGGTGGGTAGTCGATTATTTGAATATAAAATATGAATTTTATTCTATATGACGGCCCTTGGTGTCTTGAACACCATTTTATCCACCAAATCCTAGATAGAACTGTTGTTTCAATTATTTGAAAAACTTTAATTTTGATTAATTTTCCTAAAAATATATATCATGAACATTATTACTCTCATAATCATCATATAAAATCATAGGATTTAATCAAGGAAGATTAAGAAGAATACCTCAAAAGGTAAATCGGATACAAGATGATGATCCGATCTGGTCTTTAAAGCATCTACACTTGCTTTAGAATTCTCTGTGTTTCTCCCAACTTCAGAAAAATTATAGAACCATATATAAACATGAGTACTTTTATTTAAATAAAGTATTTGAGAAGCCAAAGTAAACTTTGAGGGTATGGAATCTTTATAGGATTCTTATCCTTAGGTTATGGGATCCAATATCCTTAATTACGTCAAATTGTATTAATGATATTTCATATTTTATTAATTACAAACTAGCACAACACTAATTGTAATAATCTTTGTTATATATTATAATTAAACTCCTAAAGATAAGAAAATAACAATAAGACTTTGTTTTTAGATAATTTGAAAATCTGTTATTTCACTAAACAATATTCCTTAATGACCTTCAAGATGATAAAATAATCACTGTCTAATCCCTATAGTTATTAGAACATTATCATTAAGAACTTAATGAATCAATTAGACATTTGAAAACATTTATTATAATATAATTTTGAAAATATTTAACGAACACTTTATCAAAAACCACTAAAACCAAATTTTCATGTCCATTTAAATCACATTTTTCTTAAACTAAATATTCTCTCATTTAAGGGGAGTAGATTCCTTGTTGAGTATTTGCATCATTTTAAGTATCATGTAGATTATCCAAATTATCCATGAAATAACCTTCAATTAGGCATCACTAGTTGGTAGTTCAGAATAACAGACATGACAATTTAGAGAAATACCAACCCTTCAAATCTAAGGACAAGTTTGTAAATATGAACAACACTTATCCTAATAATGATATTTTACTAAATGTGTTTATAATATATCTATTTAATGCATTTATATAATACATCCACATGCAAACTTAGAGTATCACTCCAATTATTGAGATTACATCGCTCTATCATATGGCAGTTCTATAAGTGATATATCCAGCATCACCCATAGTTGTAAAGTTTCTGGTCTACAAAAACTGAATTATCAGATCTCTCCAATATTTCAATGTGTCTGACATCCTACTATATTACCTAAGGACCACCTATCTCATCTCATGAAATCAAATAATTACCCATATTAAAAAACAAATAGATGTGATGATAGAATAAATAAATAATTAATAAAACATGCCTATATTTTATGTGAATGACTTTGTCAGGGGTCATATTTCCAACAATCACATAAAATATAGGCATGATTAACTTTATTTTATGTGAATGGCTTTGTTAGGAGACATAGTTCCATGTTAGTCCCATGGGGGGGAGTGGGGGATGATAGGCCAATCCCAAGTAGGGGACCTCTAAACTAGCCACATATCTGATTCCCTAGTCCACCTAAACTTTATGGCTTACCATGAATTGGATTTTTTTCTCTTGTAATAAACTTTTTAAATTAAAAATACTCAATAAGAAGAATTTATTATGATTATGCCACTTGGTAAAGTGCTTTCTTTGAACCAAGCTCTCTCTCTCTCTCTCTCTCTCTCTTTCTTCTCTTTGGTGTGGTGTGTCATAGCTTTCATAATTGGACTGGACTGGATGGTAACTGAAGTCAACCAGTACCCCCCAAAACCATACATGTCAGTTTATAATTCACCATAGGCACTGCAGAGGCATTTTCATCACAGAACGTTTTCTTCCTATAACTATGCTGAAACTGCATCTAATTGACCGGGTTTTTGAATCAACCAATCGGTTTTCGATGACTTTAAGTCTTGGGTAATTTGTCGGGCATTGTTAAAGGTGAAAAGGGTCGGATGGAAGACAGGCCTTTTCTAACCTTTTTATGTGATTGACCTGAACTGACTGAGGTCCATCCAAACTAATGGGCCCAAACTGATGGTTCCACTTTGGATTTTCCTGATACGAAATACCTCTTTGGCTGATTGAAATCATTCAAACTATGGCCGTTTGGTGGGATATTTATATTGTCGCTCAAAATGAGACTACCAAATGGATGAAAATTATCAAGTGGCCATGATCCTATCGCTGTGGGGCATTCAAGAAGTTGGAATCAGTCGACAGATTAGCTTGGCGGAAACCTGAGGCCCACTTACTATCATGTAGGGCCTCGCAAGATCCCAAATGTAATTAGCCACACTAGGAGTGAGTTTATGAACCCTTAATTCGGCAAGTTGGGCCTTCATGGGCCGGCCCAAGCTGATGATGCACTGTCTGAAACGGGCCTTACACTGCTCTAGAAGCACAATCATATATAATTCACACTGTAACAGTAATGTCAAGAGGAATATTTGGTCAGTCAGAGCTGATGGGTCTCTCGAGCCAAATATCAAATTAATTCAATGAACGAATGCATTTTGTAGACAGTTTAACAACATCTCGTTTCTGGAAAGGAACGTAGTAAAGGTGAAGGCTTGGGATTTTCTCTTTTCATGCAAGGAACTCTTCTAAATGTGACCCCTCTATTTGTGCATTGCCTGTGGGCCACGTGTATGGTACTGGTAGGACCGTCTCCTTTGACTTCATGTCCAACTGTGCACGTGGCCAGTACGATGGATTGTCGGATTGTTTGCGATGTGTCATACGTTACATCGTGGCAGTATGACTTGTCCATGCCATGTGCCATCTTAAGATCCCATGAACAAACCCCATTATTATTTGGCACTCCTAAATGCATGTCCAATAATAAGTTTGTCAGCTCAGAAATTAGGCCTCTATAGATTTCTCATTCGCAATAATAGCAAAGGTGTTACTATCAATTTTTTTCAGAACCACTAGACATACTCACATGGAGATGGCAGAGATGGCAAATATTAAACTGTTGCTAAAGATAATGAATTGATATAACACACTTTTGTGCCATCTTTTGCTAGGAAACATCTCTTTCCTATAATTGCATGCGTTTCTTATAAGCCCTTACTGATCTTCTTCATGTACCCTTGTTCCTTTATTTATCTATCGTTTCTCTTCATCATCTTCCTCTTCTTTTGATAGACTATCACCATGAGGTTTCAGCTGTAAAATTGTCAGCAAAACCCAGCTTCAACGGGTAGTTGAAGTACATAAAGGTCAGTGCAATGACCATTAACCACCACACGCATCTCATCCCACCACTGAATAGTGCTACACTTACTGCCATTTTCATTCACTGCTATTGCTACAATCTACAAGAACAAGTACTGTACTAGTACATTATTTTTTCTTCCAAGTCTTAATAGGGACTACATGGATTTGAGTGTCGCATGTGGCCGCACGAATACCCCCATTACCACTGCTGGGAAAGCTACTAGTAATACTAGACAGTTTCGGCTTTCAATGTAGAAACAGTAGCCTCTATTTAGGTATTAACCTTATTTAAAAACCATGTGGGTTGCCTTAGTGTCGGTTTTGCTATTGCCCCTACCATTCGATACGGTGGTGATTGTGGTGAGAGGTCCCCAAGGGTCGCTTATATATAGAAGCATTAACATAGTCTCTTACGATCCTCTCTTCATTGTTAGACTTCTGCTTATTTCGGTGGTCAACATGTGGTAGAAAATTAAAAACCTCATCGCTTTTTCTCTTTTGTTAATTTTTTTTTGCCACATGTAAACCACATGTTGGCCAGGGCCGTTTGGATGTATCACAAAATATAGTTGGCCATGGTGTGATCGTACTAGCTAAGCTTTGTAGTTAATAACAAAATTAATTAAATATTGGCAAGATGAATATTTGGAACCACGGGCGGCTTAATGGTTTGGTAAAGAATTGTCAGTCATGGTATAGCCCTACATGTGGGCCAAGATGGTAAGAAATGGCATGAGGATTCATAATAAAACAGAAATGCCTCCAAGAGAATAGAAAAGCAGCACAGGATTCGTTTAGCTGACTCTAAGGCTTTATTTATTTATTTAATTTGGTAATATAACTAAGGCTTTATTGAGTATGGGTTTATTTGCTCTAAATCCGAAAAATGTGTGAATTAGAAGTTTTTCCTTCTGTACCACAAAAAAATGAATTTTTCTCATTGATTTTATACTTTTTTCTTTTCTTTTCTTTTTAGGTTTAGCTGGTGTTGAGGATCAAGTCAAAAGGTTACCAATTAAATCAAACAAGAAATAATAATAATCAAAACAAAACAATCAAATCAAAAGATTTAAACAAGAAATCCAAATTGAAAAAAAAAAAACACAGAACCACATAAAGAAAGTTTCATTGTTTGAGAAAGATTATAAGAGTTTTTTCTCAATCTCTCATAAAACCACACTTTACTCACAATATTTTACTCTTAAAGATTTTATATAGATCATACAAATTAATTCCACCACAAAACTAAGGTTTTTAGGTATTCCGCAAAACTTTCAAAATATGTCTCTGATTGACCAATCAGATCAATCTGGGTGCCTCGGATTGATTCGCTTGTTCAATCGGATTGATATGATGCTTTTCTTGTACCAGTTGTTTACAGCTTGATTTTTCCTCAAACTCCCTAGATCGATTTACCAGGTTGGCCGAATCAATCCGACCCATTGGAACTTGTTCTCTCAGTTTCTTTCACCTCCGACTTGCATCAGATTCCACTCCAATAGCTTGATACTTATTGAGGCGACCGTAGTTTTGATGTGTTAGGGAATCTTTGGAAATAAAATGATTTCTTCTTTCTTTCTTTCTTTCTTTCTTTGATTTATTTGCATAGCATTTGAAATGGATCTTATGGGATTGATTAAACGTGTATACTGTTGATTTTAAAGAAAGAAAAAAAAAAATGCCGACACTATAACTTATTAGACTCAATAAACAGCCGGTAGTAGGGTTTCTTGTAGATGGTAGTACATGAGCTTTTTAATTTATGTAAACACCACCACAATCTTGTCCTTGGTGAGGAGTAGTATTACGAATCACTTTATGTCATAGTGCTACATGGTTATAAATTACAATTTTGATGGTTACTTCTTCTAAGGAAAATATGGAAAATTTAATAAAATTTTATTAGAATGTCTTAAAATAATGAAATTTTTCTAGAAGTGAAAAAATATTAAAAAAAAACAAGTAAAAAAAAAAAAATTCATTGAAAAGGAATCAGAAAACTACAAAAAGAAAAACAATATACGTAACAAGTATAAAGGTTGTTTTATTTTATAATAAAAAATTAATGTTATTTTAATTGAAGAAGAAAAACCATACATTATAACACACACACACCAAAAAAATAAAACTATTACATCATGATTGCTCAATACAGGATAGAGTTCCAAACTCACTTGAAGTCAAATTTTAGTGACTTCACAACTTGTTAGCCTTCTTAAAAAAAATATGAAGAAGGGCCTAAATGACTCACCACTGTATATATGTTTACCAAGGGTGTATGTTAGTCGTGAATGGATAAAATATGTTCACCTTAACGAATGCTGACAACTGCTCCTTGTAAGGCGGTGGGCACATCAGTACCGAAAAGTGAATATACACCCCCCGAAAAAGTGAAAATCACTTTTCAACACTGATGTGTCCACCCCTGACAAGGAGCAATGATGAGCGTTTGTTAAGGGAAGTGTTCATAAACCGATCCCGTTCATGTTGCTGAACCTATACCACAAGTGGGAGAGGCAACCAACATCGCAAATAACTGTGAAATATTGCAAGGATTCGACCCAAAACCTCTATCCTAAAGAGGCAATGCAGCAGTCACCTACACTCAGCCCGGATCGTCTCCAGCCCGGATGTGTCCATGGTCCATCAAGCATCAATTTTGCACTGACATGTGATGAAAAAAGTGAATTGCATCCTTAAATGCACGGTAAAAAAACATATTTTCACTTTTCCACTCAAAATTGATGCTTGATTGACTCCAGACACATCCCAACTGGAGACGATCCGAGCTGACCACAAGGGCTGTTGGCAGAGAGACAGGGTTGAAGGGAGATAGGATAAAGGGGGAAATCAGTGTCCTTTATCACCAGAGAGAAGTTCCACTGTTTTTGTGTGCAGGAACATAATAGAATCTTTCGAAAACATTTAAGGTTGTCAAGTCTGTCGATATTATGTTGATTTTGAAATTTGAACAGCCTTATGGACAATTCACTGTTCGGTTCCTTCAAGTGGTATCTAAGTAGAATGGAATGGATAAAGGTGGATAGCTTCATAGTCGTTATATTGTATTTGATGATCCAATTGCAAAGTACTAGCAGAAGAAAAAACATGGTATTGATTAGAAGCTTTAGGTTGGTGAATTTACACAGTTTTTAATTGCACTCATATGTGTGAAATTCTACTTGTTTAAAAAGAAACAATGAATCTGACTAACTATATGTTCTGCTTCTTTTGCGACAATAATAATTTCTCATGATTATTGTTTACTAACATGACTTCTAATTTATTGTTGAGATGTTGTCTCGAATTCAATTCGAAAACAATCCAAAGTGCAATCCATTTGTACGACTTAGAGAGTGAGCCGAAAGATAGGCAAACTATCATGGACAAGTCTTTTGGCACATACATGAACATGACGACTTTGGGCGTTGGCACATCCGTAAATAGTACGTGATGACAATCTCATAAATAGGCCAATATGAATTTTTTTTTTTTTGGTTTTGAGAAAATAAGTTTGTTTTTTACAACGGATGAAAAGATTAGCGTATACTTTAAAGAGGAGTAGGTGCTCAAAAGCACCCAAGCCTTTAACATGGGCAAAAGGCATATCAAGACATGGACAACATGACGGATAGTGTGCCATGCGACATGTTCCTAGCTCGCACAAACTTAAATTGCACAGTATCCCTAACATGGATTGGAGGCGGTTCTAGGTTTTTCGGTAGAGTTACTTATGGTTCCCTTGAGGGTTGGGTTTCCCCTAAGAACAAAACTTGGGATCCCGGCATAGGTGACATTCATATGTGGCTTAAGCCAAAGGCTGCCCATGTGGACAATACTAGTATACACTATGCAACAATGGCACGTTGGTGGGCAAGTGGGCTATCCCGTGGTCATTGTGTTTAGGTGTGCCTTGTCCTGGTGCCTAACATGCTTCGCTTGACACAAGACACCACTTCAGTGGCAAAGCAAGACATAGGGTGTCATCTTGCGTGAGACGTCATGGTACCTTCATAGGGCGTTCATCGATAGCTTTAATGGCTTAAGTGGCAACTCGAAGATGTATTGTAAGCAGACTGGGCATTCAATGCTACATGTGGAGTATGATGAGCTTTGTAGTTGTTTGAGATGCACTCCGATGGCATGGCATGCACACCGAGGTGGTTGACTAATCACGTGTTTAAGAAACAATAGCACGTAGGACCCTATGACCAAGACGAGCATCATTGCGACACAAGGAATGAGTTTGTGGACTGGTTAAGTAGGACTTGACATGTCAAAGCTCTTGGTGAGCAGTATCTTTGTTAATGTATTATAGAGCATGTTGGCGGGTCAAAGAAGAACTCAAATGAAATTTAAGCTAGTCAAAACTAAGTAATGTTTAGAGCGCTGCACGGTTGTGACAGAGAGAAAATTCCAGCCATGACATAATAGTGAAAAACTAAATTTTATCCGAATTCTAACCCAAATTGGTTCTAAGGACCCACACCTTTTTTTTAGGGGGGTATTTTGAGGTTTTAACCCACAATATGTAATAGAGTTTCTTTAGAATCACACATCTATATATATACTTTTGTTTGCAGGTCCTGGTAAGAGTTTTAAGAGGCATGTTTTCTTGGGGTTTTTGAAGTTTTGTTTTTGGGAAAACCTTTTGTACTGACCTTCGTTATAACGGAAATTCCAGATTGTTTTCACCAATGGATGTAGGCAATCTTACCAAATCATGTAAACCTTGTGCTTGTGTAACTGTTCTTTTGTGTTCGCTGTTTTCTGGTTTCGATTCATGCTGCCACAATCTCGAATCTGATCTGTTTTTGTCACAATAGAAGTAAATAAGAGGCCAACATCTCATTGTAACGACAAAGCCAGCCCACTACAGGAATTCCCATCCCTTCCAACTAAAGCTTTACGTAGAGAATCCACCATATTGTTGCTGGATCATGGTTCTTGGAGAAAATATTCAAAGAGTCAAAAATCTTTTTTTTTTTTTTTTTTTTGACAATTTGCAAGTCTCCAAGGAACTTTCTTCTTCCCAACTAGCCAATAAATTGTATTACTTGAATCTCCCTCATAACCAAGATTGAAGTCTTTGACTCTTCCAGGTAAACCACCAAATACAGAGACGGTGGCCGAGAGAACATCCATCCAATTTTGAACATTGTTGCATTACCATTTCAAGGATCCGATCAACACAAAGCCTCTTGTAACAAATGAGAATAAAATTGCATATATATATCAAAGTTCACAGAGAACAGGTGTGATCATTAGGGAGTGTGATCTTGTTTTTTTTTTTGGTAAAGAAATTCTATTAAAATTAATTAAGGTCTCATCATAGGGTTGTCCTCCCGGACTACATTGTTTAGCCAAGTAGGCATAGTATCTGGTGTCCAAATCAGAGCATTTGGTCCATCAGCACCGTGC
>JAOXJP010250139.1:0-22088 GCA_025762735.1 Platanus orientalis
AAGTCTTAATGGACTGACCACGATTCCTAGCATGAGTGATGGTTGGGTGTGGAGTCTAAATAAAAAGGGTGTCTTTTCGGCTAAATCTTTCTATCTTGGTTTATCTAACCCAACTCTTAGGTTATTCCCTCGTAAGAGCATTTAGAGCCCGTTTCTTCCTTATAAGGTTAATTTCTTTATGTAAATTGTTGACTTGGATAAAATCCATACCTTGAATCATTTAAAAAATAAAGGTTCACACATGAAAGATCAAATGGGACCCACATGTAATGGCAATGGTAGCTTATAATAAGGCTCGATGTTAAGGGTTTTTTTTCTTCTTTGGTAAATTTGTAGTAGTTGACAACTAAGAAAATTCTACAGAATTTAAGAATCTAAAAAGTCAATTTGTGGGTCCCATGGAAGGCTGGATGACAACTCTTTAGGAATAGTTTTAGAAATATATTTTAGTCGATAAAGTGAGCCCCCATGATAGTTATATGACAATCATAGAGAAAAATCCTATAAGATCTTCTCAAACTGTCAATATTTAGGAAATTTGGTCATTTAAATTTAAGAATCTTTTAAAATTAAAAGACTACATTTTTTGGGAATTGTTTGTAAAAAGAGATTTATTATTTTTTAATTTTTTTATAAGTTTCTTTTTAAAGCATAAGTTGTAATCTATTTAAGAGGCCTTTGGCCAACAAATTGAAGGGATAAATAAAAAAGAATTGCTCTTGGAGAATATGGTTGTTTCCTTTTTCAACTAGAAATTGGTTCCCTTAGAGAGGTCCCTCGGGTTTACGCATGTTGGTGAGAGGCCAACACCTCCTTGGTTCTTGTGGTGAAAGGCTACAAACCAGGTTTTTTCTTCTCTAATCTTTTCTTTTCTTGTGTTTCTTAGTGTTTGTATATAAATACTCTAATCTGTTTTGCCTAAATTTGTAGGGACTTGTTCTGAGAGTATAAAGCTATTATCCTATTAAATTTCAGCCTGATTGAATTAGTTTCTTGGGAGTTTTGGTTGTTCTTAGTTGTTGTCTAAATTTATGTTATCTAAATTTGAATTCCCCTAGTGGTACTACCAGCCTCCTTGAAGCACTTTGTGAACCCATATCCCACAGGTAAATAGCATCCCAAGGCTATCCTACATCAGTTTAGTATTAGAGCTAAGTTACCAGCTGGTTTATACTCAGTTGGGGTCTTTCAAGTTAGTTTTTACCATGAGTTGTGTAAGGCCACCAAGATTGGACAGGTATAAATGGTTGATTGGACTTTGGTGCAAGGCTTTTCTTAAAGCTGAATTACAAAAGATCATATATGACATTGATGACATAGAGTGGGACAAAAGGAATGGGTACCATATTAATAGACTACAACTACTTGTTCTCCAAGAAAAGAGGTGACTAATCTATGAGAGGATCGATGAGTTTGATTGGTATCATAAGCAAAAACAACTAAAAAGATAGGCAAAGCACGAATATGCTGACTTCAAGGCAAACATCAATAATATCTTAAATGAAAGCTTTGCCAAAATTCAGACAATCCTTGCAAAATCTCAACAAGGCAAACAGAAGGTGACTAAAAAGAGTGTGGAGTCTGATATATTGCCTGAAGTGAAGGAAACCAAAAAAGAAGCTAAAGAACTTAAAGTTCAAGCTTTGTTCATGACAGATGAGACCCATGAGGAAGCCAAGTCACCATCTAACGTTGACAGCGAGAATCTTGATGCAGGAAATGCTGATCAAATTAGTGTAAAATTGTCAGATGAACCAATGATGATTGAGGATGCAAGTAATGTTGTTGCCATGGTTCGTGACCAGCCCGCAAATGAGATGCAAGTCTAAGCCAATGTAGTGGTTAACAGCTAGGAAAATCTTATAGAATTTAAGAATCTAAAAAGTCAATTTGTGGGTCCCACGGAAGGCTAAATAACAACTCTTTAGGAGTAGTTTTAAAAGTAGATTTTAGTCAATAAAATGGGCCCCCATGATAGCTGTATGACAACCTTATAAAAAAATCCTATAAGATCTCAATCTGTCAATATTTAGGAGATTTAATCTTTCAAATTTAAGAATCTTGTAAATTTAGAAGGCTACATTTTTTGAGAATTACTTATAAAAAGAGATTTATTATTTTTACTTTTTTTTAGAAGTTTCTTGTTAAAGCATAAGTTGTAATCTATTTAAGAGGCCATTGGCCAACAAAGTGAAGGGATGAATAATAAAGAATTGTTTTTAGAGAATATGGTTGTTGCCTTATTCTTCTTCAATTAGAGATTGGTTCCCTTGGAGAGATTCATCAGGTTTATGCATGTTGGTGAGAGACCAACACCTCCTTGGTTCTTATTGTGAGAGGCTACAAACCAGGTTTTTGCTTTTATATTCTCTTTTTTTCTTATGTTTCTTAGTGCTTGTATATAAATACTCTAATCTGTTTTGCCTGAATTTGTGGAGACTTATTCTACGAGTATAAAACTATTATCCTATTAAATTTTAGCTTCATTAAATAAGTTTCTTGGGAGTTTTGGTTGTTCTTAGTTGTTATCTAAATTTGTTTTATCTTAATTTAAATTCCCCTAGTGGTACTACCAGCCTCCTTGAAGCACTTTGTGGGCCAATAACCCGCAGGTAAACAACATCCCTAGGTTGTCTTGCGTAAAAAATGCTAATGTTGATGTGAGAATGCCAATGTATGTATTAATGCAGATTCTTTGTGTTATGTGTCATGAGAATGAACCAAGAAAGAAAGTGTGGCTTTGAGAAAAATCTCAAAAATCATAAGAAATCATAAATCTGACAGTCTTGACCGATCAGGAAAATTCCTAACCGGTCATAAATTTTCTTGACTGATCAAGAAACCCAATAGGTTATAGTAAAAAGAGGCAGTCAGTGGCTGACCGATCAGTAGAAATTCCAGACTGGTCAGACCTTCTGACTGATCAAAAAAAGTCTTAACCAACTAGGATAGAGAAAACAAAAAAAAAAAAAAAAAATAGGATCTTTGTTATCACATGATTTCTCTTTTAATTCATGTGGGACTCTCTTAGGACGTGATAAAACCTTAACATTACCTAATTTAGACTTAAAAACATAAAAAAAGAGTAAGAAGGAGAAAAATGAAGAGTTTTAAGAGAAAAGTGAGAAAAATGCCCAATTTGGCAAAGGTAAGCTATGAAACCCAAGATCTTGAGAGATTTATCTCATATTTGAAGTTTTCTAAAGGATTTTCATGAGTCCACCATTTTAAGTATTTTACACCTTGGATATTGTAAAGAAGAGTTATTTGGAGAATTCTTTGGAGAAAAACTCACAAAGGAAAAGAAGTTTTGCAAAAGAAACTTGGAGATTTAAGAGAGATTGAGAAGAATAAGTGGTTATACAATGCATGCATATGTTTTTACTGTTAGAATCTTAGAAATCCATGTATTTCAAATGATTATGAGCTTTTTGTACTAGAATATTATAGATCTTTGCTCAACCTTGTGATTTACAAATGATTCTATGTTTTCCTTGTTAAGATCTGAAAAATCCCCATTTTAAAATTGTGATTTATGCCTATTTGAAGGTTTGGTTGATTTAGACATAAATTCACCCATGCTTTCTCAAGAAGATTTACAAATTAATTTAGGATGGATTTAGGAACAACCACAACTTAAAAGAATAAAGAAATAAAAATTCAAATTCTGGAAAATTCTTGAGCAACAGTGTGAAATGACAAAAATACCTTTGACTATGAATCAGAAAAGTATATGTTCAAACTGGGCGAATGTTGGGTCTAATATGCACCACTATTCCAAATTTCAACAAATCTGGAGTTGACTTAGTTTATGAAATTATATAGAAAATATTGTTTTGGGTTTAGGTAAAAAAACCAAAAAACCATAGAAAGTTAAGGAAGATGAAGTAAGAAAGAGAGAAAAGAGGATAAAAAAAAAAAAGAGTAAAACTTACTCATGGAGATCAATGGAGGAAAAAGAAGAGAGAGAGATAGAAAGGGAGTCCACGACTTAACCCCTAAGAGAAGAGACCATGGTCCCAACCCTCACAAACACCACACGTGCTAACTTTTTTCAAAACAGTTTCAATTAATTTATTCATATGTGGGTGCGGTGCTTCCTTAAGTAGGCTTACAATGAAATAAAATAAAAATAAAATCCCTACAGTCTAGGAAATTAATTCCTAACTTTTTATAAAAGAAAAATAAGAAAATCCTACTAAATTAAAATACTTAATTAATAGGGCGTTACTTGTTTGACAAGCAAAGATAGTTTGGGCCCTACATGGATCTCCAAAATCTAGGAAATCTTGTAAATATTGTATAAATCACATGTGGACCTTAATGATCTTGAAAATCAATAAGATTTTTTTCTAAAGATGTTCACATAATTTGGCATTTGTGGACTCCATTTTAAGTTGTTTTAACAGCCCAATAAAAGTGCCTAAAAACCTAAATAGTGTGGCCCATTTCCTATACTAAATATTTTTTTATTTTACATCAAGATCCCTAAAACTATAGAAATTATAAAAAGATTTTTAGACATAAGAGGACCTTATTACTGATTTACAAAAAAACCTAATCTACTTAGTCCAAATCGTGTGGACTACCCATGGTCATCCAGTTTTAATTTCTTAGCAACATATGCTCATACATTATATTCCCTGGGTTTTAAGAAGTTCGACCACGAACTTGCTAACATAGAGGAGAGCGATATAGCGAATTCAGCATCTTGATGTTCTTAAAGATCATTTTGAAATACTTCAACTTGTTGGGGCAATATAGATAACTCTTGTTGAGACCACAAGATTGGAACTTGTTAAGGCAACAACATTCGATGCTCATTAAAGGAGGGAACACATAATTAACTTGTGGCTCATTTCCTTCTTTGGGTTGCACATTGTCTTCATGAGTATCTTAATGTTGCACAGTAAATGAAGCATTCTAGAGGGGAATCTCAACTTATTAACTTGAACCTGGTATATAGTTAGATGAATCCGCTATTTATGTTGATTTTTTTCCCATTGATTTGATGGCCACCAAGAACTACTCAAATTGTGCATCCATCTTAGCTTCAAGGACTGCCACTTTAGCAATCAACTATGTCATTCCATTCTTGGTGGCTTGAATTTTGTTTACATATCTGTCCACAATATTGGATAATGCATTTACAATATGGACCATGATGATTTTAGGGACCTCAACAAAGATTTTAAGGCTTGCTCAAAGAGTTTAGAGTTATATAAACCCTTTTAGAAAGATACCAAAAGGATATAGGGTAACGCTAAAATAATAGAAAGCACCCAAAAAGATTTTAGGGTCTTAACATCGAAGAATCAAATGACGTCCTTACTCATACTGAGGCTCTTTGAAAAAAACCCAAAAATTTTAGGGTCTTGAAAAATCCCTAAAATTGATGGGAAAGGGTTTTGGGACTGTTCCACAGTTTTAGAGAAGGCCCTAAAATGATTTAAAAACCTGGACATAGACCTTAAATAGAAAATATCTAAATATTATAGATTTTGGAATTGAAGGAGTTATGTTTTTACCAAGAAAGGATCCCAACTAATAAGAATTAACTGCAAAACCTGGCTCTAATACCAAATATGATGTAGAATGGATTTCAGAACAACCACAACTTGAAAGAAGAAAGAAATCAAAATTCAAATTCTAAAAAAATTTGGGGTAATAGTGTGAAATGACCAAAATACCCTTGGCCATCTGTTAAAAGATTTTAAACTCAAATAGGATGAATATGGGTTTAAAATGCACCACGGTTCCAAATTTCAACAAATTTGGAGTTGATTTGGTTTATGAAATTATGTGGAAAAGGTTATTGTTTTGATTTTTGTTAAAGAAACTAGGAAAAGTTGAGAAGTAAGAAAAAAAGAAAAAAAATTGGAGAAGAAAGAGAGCAAAACTTACTCGTGGAGAGTAATGGAGGAGAGATGAGAGAAGGATAGAAGGGGAATCCACAACTCAACCCTTAGGAGAAGAGACCAAGGTCGCAACCCTCATAAACACCACACGTGTTTCACTTTTTTTCAAAACATCTTCAACTGATTTATTCATAGGTGGGGGTGCCTCTTTAAATAAGCTTAAAATGAAATAAAATAAAAATAAAATCTCTACAATCTAGGACATTAATTCATTAACTTTCTATCAAAAATGAGAGAATCCTACTAAATTAAAATACTTAACTAATGGGGCTTTACTTGCTTGACAAGTAAGATATTTTGGGCCCTACAAGGACCTCCAAAATCTTGGAAATCTTGTAAATATTGTACAACTCACAAATAAGCCCAAGGATCTAAAAATATTTTCTCCCTAAAATATGAATGTATGGTTGAATAAGCATAGTTTGAATTATGTATTCAACATATGGATATGTTTTACATAGATTTATATTTGTTCCAAAGATTTGAAGTATGAGATTATGAGTTATGTATTATTTGTCTTATGAGATATTTATGAATGGTATGCTATCATATATTGAATTTTAATCAAATTTTTGCATTTTGACTTCAAAGACCCGTCATAGGTTACATATGAACCCCACCATCAAGGGAAATGATGGGCCCCCACTCATAGGGCAATATGTGAAGTGGAGACCCTTTTATGGGTTGTTATTCGATCTCTTATGGATTGTGGAGACCCTTTATGGGTTGTTATTCGATTCTTTATAGATTACGAGGACACTTTGTGGGTTGTGGAAACCCTTTATGGGTTGTTATTCAATCCTTTATAGATTGCAGAGACCCCCCGTGGGTTGTAAAGACCCTTTATAGGTTATTATTTAATTCTTTATGGATTGCGAAGACCCCTCGTGGTTGCCGAAACCCTTAATGGGTTGGTATTTGACCCTTTATGGGTTGTGGAGACCCTTTATGGGTTGTATATCAGAGATCCTTATAGGTTGTCATATTGTATTGTTTAATTGTTTAATGGTTTGAGTAGGTTTTTAAGGCCGGCTCTCAACCTGACGCCACCCTCCTCCTTTATCCGGGCTTGGGACCGGCAATGTCTGAAGATACAAACATTGGCGGAGTTGGCCTTTTGCTCTAATCATTTTGGAAAAATTATAAGTGATTGGATGCTCTTTACAATCTAAATTAGATGCCTGATCTTGAACAGTCTTTGAAAAACAAGAAGAGGGATGGAAAAATTGTTTGTTAGTTGGAGATTAGGATCAAGAGATTGGTGTGATTTTAGGGCCATGGGATATACGGCTCTTGTAATTTCACCTCAAAGTGTGCTTCTGAAAGAGCACCCAATTTCTGAAGTTAAAACTTCCATTCAAGTTCTGTTTGATAAGTGAAAGCAACTTTACTTGTCACTATTTGCAGGGATCTTCTATTATGTGGAACAGCTACAATTTTCCCGTATTCTTACTTTCCCAGAATAGCACACTAATCTTGCAGAAGGTAATATAATGTGTTATAAGTTTATTTAGGGATGAGATTAGCAATATATGGTGCTGCAGTTTGCTTTTATCATTTGGTTCTTTAGGGCTTGTGATAATTTCTTCTCTTGATTGCTAAGTTGGCAAGATGCATGTTTGTGGGGTTGTTGACTTGCACTTTCGTGGGTTATAACTTTGGTTTATTAATGTAAGGTTATGCTTTCGCGCATATGTGCAGATGGCCAGTAAGAATGAAAAGAGCAAGAAAGCGTATACAGTAGATGTCGCTGAGTTTGATCTGGTGATGCAGGTAGAAGGCCTTTCGTATATTTTTTAATTGTTTAAATGATCATACCAAGTTACTTTCTTCACAAGGCTTATTTGACCATCACCTTCCACTGTTTAATAATCTATAATATACCTCCCTTTGCTTAGACAACAAAGGCTGGAACTCATGACTCAGAATCTTGTCTGAAGGAGAAGTCTTGTTTACCCTTGGGTGGATACAGGTGAGGTTTCTCGGTTTTTATGCTTTTTATTGTGTTGTTTGTTTACAGTTGATAGGATCTTGGTCTGCAACCAATGAATCTTGTTCACAAGCAGTGTCTCATGAGGGATGGTAACTTCTGGTTTCTCTGCAAGTAGTGTAGTCGTTGTAGGCTAGGCAACAATAGGCCACCGCTTTACCTTGTGGGAACCTTAGTGTTAGAGAATATTTATGCATGTAGGGGTATGCCTTGTAAATACATAAATGTTAGGGGGTTTTGTATTTCTCTTGTATACTCTTTGGTATGGTATACCATACAGTTTACCAATGCATAAAGACTAAATATTAATGAGAATACTGTAACATACAATATCTTCCCAAACCCTTCTTCTTCTTCTCTGTTCTCCACAAAAGCCCTAATCTTACACTTTTCTTCACATCCACTCAAACCAACTTGGTATTAGAGTCAGCACGAAGGATGGGAAGAACCAGAGAAGTCACAAGAGTCATTGCTGACGTCTGTGCTGCTAATGTTAGCAACTGTACAGACACCTTCAACCATGGTGTAAGTTGATCATGTTTTTCTTGAAGTATAGACATATACATGTACAGGGGTATTTTTGTCTTGGGCCTTGTTTGCCATTGTACACATATTCTATACATACATATACGGTATACAATCATTCCATATATATATATATATATATATATATAATATTTAGATGTGTCACGAGACCTAAGAACTCACACAAACGATTTCCCAATTCTTTTCTCCTCTTCTCTTATTCTTTCTTCTATTTCTTCTTCTTAATCACATCTATATAAAATGCTTGGTATCAGAGTTTGATCGCCTCTTGAAGCATGATGAAGCAAGCTAAATACCAGGGCTGGCGTTAGCAGGCCATACAGTTAAGTAGTGTCAGAGATCGAAGGTTGCACCATTTAGCAGAGAATGATTTATTGATATTTATTTGCATTTTTTCCCAGAATTTTGGGATGATGGGAAGCAAATCCCAGATTTGGAAAAATTGATCGATCCAACAAGCCAGGGTTTTTCTATGGAGGCATATAGGTATTGTTTAGTGCATTTTCAAGTTATGAATGTATTCCAACTTGTTTGGAATGAATTGGAGTAGTATCGAAGAATTTTTTTTTTTCTAACAATATTACCACATAGCCTATTTCCCCTATTTCTTTTTACTTTTTTTGCTTTATAAATTACTCTTTGTTTTCTGTTTGTGATGAAGTGTGTTTGTGAATGTGGATGTGATCCTTTGGGATTGTTATGGGCTATGGGTGATATTTGCGAGGTCTGTTGGTGATTGTTAGGGTTGTAATACCCTTCATGTGGTGTGTAGAAGCCTGTGGGCTTATTGATCTGTGTAGATTAGAGGTCGTGGAGCCTTATAGTGCATGTGGAGTGATTGTAGTGTTGGCTAGAAAATTGTGAAGTTTTAAGGAAGTGTCTTTTGCCGTTTCGAACAATATGTCAGAAGTAAGTCAGACCTCTCTATCTTGTGAAAGCATGGAAAGTGGTGCAAGAAACAACCTGAATGATTCTTTAAATATTCAAATCACAACCGTTGAATTTGATGGTACCATCTATTTGGCATGGTCTTAGGTAGCTTTACTTTATATTAGTAGGAAGGACAAGGAATAGTACTTGCTTAAAGACATGACTATTCCAAGTCCTATAGATCCAAAGTATCGTAAGTGGAAAACAAAGAATACAACAGCGATGTCTTAGCTTTTACATTTTATGAAACTGTAAATAAGTAGTCATTACTTGTTCCTCAAGACATCCAAGTAAATTTGGGATTTTGTGGCCCTTACATATTCTGAAGTTTGTAATATAGCCAATGTGTATGAGTTGAAGCAAGGAATCACATAGTTGAAACAAGGGGACTTACCTTTGACTGCTTACTATTTATCTCTTCAGTAGATGTGGAAAGATGGATCCTTACCTTACTTTTCGGCCTAAATGTAAGGAGGATATTACTGAATATGCATGACATATTAAGGAGTTTCGGATTTATGAGCTATTGGCAGGATTAAATCCTGATTATGAGCAGGCCAGAGTACAAATTATTGGAAAAATCCATTTCCATCTCTTAATAATGTTTATGCTTTCGTGCATCGTGAGGAGAAAAAGGTGTAGTATTATGGTTTAGTATGCTTTAGTAGAGAGATCTGCTTTAGTTTATCATTTTAGAGAGGTGGTAGAGGAGGCATGGCCGTGGCCATGGTGGAGGTAGGTTTGGTTGTATGTTTGATGGGAGAGATAATTTGAAGTGTGAACATTGTGGTTGTACCTGACACATAAAGGATACTTATTGGGATCTCCATGGGCATCCTCTAGATTCCTAGGCTTTCTCCTTTCCTCAAGGTTGAGGTGGTGGTCGTTTTGGTGGTAGTAAATTCAATACACATTCACTTACTTCCACTCCATGCTCTGAGCCACCAGCTTTAGTTCCCACCAGTACCACATCTGATGGATCCCTGTCTCACGAGGAGATTGAGGCATTTCGTAGGTTTATGGTCCACCTAAAGCCTCCTACTGCAACTTCTACTTCACCTGTGCACACCAGGTACATTTGCATGCATGCTTAATGCATCATTCTCTGCTCCTTCTAACTCCTGGATTATTGATTTGGGAGCATCCCATCACATGACTAGAAAGTCATTGTTATTTTTGTCTTATCATGTATGTTCAGGTCGGGATAAGGTCTGTGATGCGGGCAATGCTAAAAGGTTGATGTATGTTCCACTACATAAAAGAGTTCGCTTGAAGAATGAAGAAAATTCAAGTTTTTGGAAGAGTTTAGGGATTTTTAGGAGTTTTCTTAATTATTTTAGAGTGTTTTAGTGGATTAATATATTGTAATAAGGCCATTAGAACCAAGTTAAAAAGTTGGTCGAGTTGGAATTAGTTTAGAAGAAATTTAGGAATGTTTTTGGAATTTTCAGATTTTTTGTTTTTTGCTTGATTGTACAAGGGAGGAGTATTTTGGTCTAATTTCTTTTTATTTATTTATTATAAATAGGTCATTAGGATTTCTTGTATGATCGTTGAATAAAATTTAGGAATTGAAGTTGTTTTTTGAAGCTCACGGTTTGGCTATATCTCTATACCTCTCATGGTTATGTGAGTTTTTTTTATCTTCTTCTTGTTATTTGTTCTTCTCATATCTTCTTTAATCTCTTTTCCCTTATGTTTATTTTATTCTTGGATCTTTTTTAAAAATTTCTGCAGAGAATTCTTTATTCTCTCTTTTAATCTTCTTTTCGTGCCTTCTTCTACAATCTACTTTGTTCCTACACATCAGTCCTCACATCCTTCATTCTTTTTTTTCTTATTCTTCACTTTCTTTAAACACTTTTCTGTGTTATTGAAAATTTTCCAGCAAACCTTCATTTTCTAATTACTTCATCATCTTCCAATAAAAACCTAATTTCTTCTAGGTTTAGCCTTCCCATAAACCAACACACATAATCATACAAGAATCCTCAATTTTCAACCCTTAAATCGAGGGTTTCTTGAATCTTTTCCTTTTTTGTTCTTGATTTCTATTCAATTTTCTTAGATTTCATCATTTCTTTTGATAATCCAATCCTTCTTGAATTAGTTTTTTTTTAATTCTTGATTAATTTTCTTAAAGATTTGGTTTTTTGAATACTTTGTTTAAATTTTCAGCATTTTTAACTTCAAAAAACATTATTTTTGGCTTGTTTTAATTAATGAAGTATAGGAATATTAATTTTCCTAATATCTTATATTAGTCCTAATTGATCTTATTCCTCTATTGCAGGTGAAGGACATATTGTTGCTAGTCCTTCCATGCACTTATCTTCAGTCTCTCATGTTCTTAACTTTTCGCTAAACATCTTGTCTATTAATCATATAACAAATTCTCTTAACTACAGTGTCACTTTTCTTCCTTCTCATTGTGTCTTCTAAGATCTGGAGATGAGGAGGATGATTGACAGGGGGTTTGAAAGGACAAATTATACTTGCTGGATACTACCATCACTTTTAGCTTCTCCTATCCAACCAATTTCAATGTTGTAGAGGAGTACGAATAAGAACAATTTTGAAGACTTCTAATTTGCATTGTAAACCTTGTGAACTTGCAAAACATTATCGTTCTGTTTATCATAGTAGTCATAAAAGAAGTTCAATGCATTTTTCCATTGTGTATTTTGATGTATGGGGGCCTTCTCCACTTGTTCCTCTATTTGGTTTATGTTATTTTGTAACATTTCTTGATTTCACTAAAACAATTTGAATGTATTCTTAAAAGTTAAAAGTGATGTTTTCAATTTTTAAATCATTTGTTCATATGGTTTTACCCAGTTTGATGTTAAGGTTCGTATTTTTCGTTCAGATAATGGGGGTGAGTATTTATCATGGGGTCTTACTTCATTCTTTAATGAGTTTGGTCTTATTCACTAGACTACTTTTCCTGGCACACCAGAGAAGAATGGTGTTGTGGAACGAAAAAATATCCCTTGAAATTATTAAGGCATTCATGTTTACCATTAATGTTCGAACAAATTTTTGGTCTAAGGCTTTATAGACTGCAGTTTATCTCTTAAATAGAATGCCTTCTTGTGTTCTCAATTTTAAGACACCCTTGGTCTTCTTTCCTCTCCTTCCTATTTGTTTCCTGTTCCCCCAAAGGCTTTTGGATGCATATGTTTTGTACACATATCCAAATATGATCATGCGAAACTAGATCTTAAGGCACCGAAATGCATTTTCTAGGTTATGCTGCAAATCATAAATGATATAAATGTTATCATCTTGGTTTTTGAAGGCAACTTGTGTCTTAAGGTGTGACATTTCTTCATAGAAGACTGGGATTGTTGGTAGAAAACAGATGTCTTCTGTTTCTCAGTTCCGTGTTCCTGTTCCATCATATATCTTTGATGGTGGTTCTAATTCTAATAATGTTGATGCCAAGGGGGAGACCGTGTTAAAAATGTACCTTAGAAGACAAAAGGAAAAGGACAAGACTTTTCACATTTGCTGTCAAGAGGCCTCTTTGGATCCATCTCCTGAAACAAGTGCTAATCCCTCTTCTGTTTCTTCTTCAGTTCTTTCAGTTGATGATGCAAATGTTCCAATTGCTATTCGAAAATGTTTTAGATCATGTACTCAACATCCTACTTCTAACTTTGTTTCATTCAACCACTTTTCTCTATCCTTTCTTAGTTTTTCTTGTGTTTTGTCTTTTGTGTCCATACCTTGCAGTGTTTTAAAGGCTCTTTCACAACCTAATTTAAAAGTTGCAATGGAGGAGGAGATGAGGGCTCTTGAGAAAAATCATACATGGGAAATAGTTGATCTTCCTCGGGGTAGGGAACTTGTTGGTTGTAAGTGGGGTATCCACTGTCAAATATAGAGTTGATGGTACAATAGAGAGATACAAGGCTAGACTGATGGCTAAGGGTTGCACACAGATGTATGAAATTGACTGTCAGGGGAATTTTATAGTAGTTGCTAAGATGAATTCCGTTAGCGTATCCATCTCGCTTGTTGCCACCCAAAATTGGCCCTTATGCCAGTTTGATGTGAAAAATGCTTTCCTTTGTGGTGATTTAGAAGATGAAGTATTTATGAAGCCTCCATCTGGTTTTCAACACTTAAGAATAAAAGAAAAGTATGTAGGCTCAAAAAGGTCTTGTATAGCCTGCAACAGTCACCCAAAGCTTGATTTGAAATGTTCAGTGTTAGTGTGATCACACACTATTTGTTAAGCGAGTAAGGGACAAGTTGAAGACTTTAATTGTTTATGTTGGGTGACATTATAGTTATAAGTAATGATGAAAAGAAGTGAAGCACCTAATGGCACAGTTGGCTAAGGAGTTTGAAATCAAAGATTTGTGATAGTTTGAATATTTTTCGGGCATTGAGGTTGCATGATCGAAGAAAGGGATTTTCTTATCCCAAGGAAGTATGTACAGATGAAACTTGTGAGAATAGATTAGAGTCGCAAAATATAGAAAAATAAGAAGAAGATCTGAAGATGTTGACAATAAATTAACCAACTCTCTCAAAACCTTAAGGTGTTAGGAGATACACAGATTAATTTACTTCAACACCCTTCCTTCTCTCCTACGAACACACTTGGGGAGCTAGGCACGGGTCCACACAACGCATACACATGCACACAACATTACATCCGAGAAAATACTTCCATTGGGATTCGAACTCATGACCAGACCTACTTTGAAACCATGTTGACAGTAAATTAACCAACTTTCCCAAAACCTTAAGGTGTTAGGAGATACACAGATTAATATACTTCAACAGAAGAAAGAGAGAATGGAAGAGAAAAGAAGAAGATAGTTTTTCGAAAAAATTCGTAAGAGTAGTACACTACTCTTATATGTAGAGAGTTGGTATACCCTTGGTGTGGTATACCATACCAATACATTTATACAACCAATGTAACCATATTACCTGCAATACATTATATCTCAACACTCCCCTTCAAGTTGGTGAAAAGATATCTATCATTCCCAGCTTGTCTACAAGGTATAAAAACTGAGCACCACTCAGACCTTTGGCGAACATATCTGCAATTTGATACTTGGTTTGAACAAAGGGAATACATATGCAACCTGACTTAATATGGTCTTTGATAAAATATCGATCAAATCTCTATATGCTTGGTTCAATCATGTTGCATTGGATCATGTGCAATGCTGATGACAACTTTGTTATCACAAGATAGACTCATTGGTCCTTTCACTGTAAATCCCAGTTTAGCAAGTAACATCTTCAGTCATAGTAATTCACATATTCTATTTGTCATAGACCTAAATTCAGCTTCTGCACTTGATGTAACCACCACTGATTGTTTCTTGCTACGCAATGTGACAAGATTACCCTAAAAGGAGGAGCAATAGCCTGAAGTAGACCTCCTGTTAGTCAAGGAACCAACTCAATCGGCATCAGTGTATGCTGCTATAGTCACTCTGTGATGATCATGTTTCTTAAATAGGATACATTTTCCAGGACAACCCTTTAAATACTTCAAAACTCTATATGCTACTTCCATATGAGCTTGTGTAGGAGCATGCATAAACTGACTAATCACACTGACTGTATATGCTATGTTTGGTCTGGTTAAAGACAGATAAATAAAACGCCATATTAGTCTTTGATATCTACCAACATCAATCAACCTATCATTGTCATCCTCTGTGACTCTATGGTTTACCTCAATAGGTGTGGCACATGGCTTATAGCCCATCATTCCTGAGACCTTTAGCAAGTCTAAAACATATTTCCTTTGACAAAGAAAGATCCTTTGTCTAGACCTTGCAACTTCAATTCCGAGAAAAGAAAATTGGAAAGATACTCCCCACCATTATCAGACCTTAGGATACGAAGTTTAACATCAAATTATGTACCAATCATGTTATAAAAAGATTTAAATGCAGTACACACATCATTTTTGTTCTTTAACAAATAGACTCTTGTTACTCGAGAATAATCATCGATAAAGGTAATAAAATATCGAAACCCAAATAAAAAGGTAACTAGGGAAGGACCCCAAACATCATAATGAACAATGAAAAATGCCAATGAACTTCTATTATCACTCAATGGGTAAACTGAACAACAATGTTTTGCTAACTGATATGGTTCACAATGAAAATTAGTAGGAGACTAAAATTTAGGAAACATCTTTCTTAGTAAAAAAAATAATGGGTGAGCAAGACGATGGTGCCACTGGAACAACTCATATGTGTTTTTGGGGAGATTTCCCATTTTATGGCTGAAGTTGCAATTGAAAACTGAGGATCCAAGTCTAGAATATAGAGACCATCTTTCTCATACACCATATCAATAGTCGTCTTTGTCTCCAAGTCCTGAAACAAACAATATGAAGGGAAAAAAGTAACACTGCAATTGAGATTTTTGTTGAGTTGACTAATGGACAACAAATTTAAGGTAAAATTGGGTACATGAAGGACAAAAGACAACAATAAGTGGTGATGGGTATATTACCATAACCAGCTACAAACGGGTAACAGCCATCAACAACACAAATCTTATCTTTTCCGGACCCAACCCGATAGGACGTAAAGAGGGAAGACATACCGGTCATGTGATGAGAGGCTATTGAATCAATGATCCAGGAGCATTGGGATGTAGAAACAAATGCTGATAAAGCTGATGTAGATGTACCTGAACTTGAAGATGTAAATGATGATGTAGGGACTACTGAAGAAATCTCAGGTTGAGACAAGTTGACGACAATTCTCAATCTCCGTTTGAGATAAACTATATGACTCACTAGATGATTGTGTAGAACTGATTTCTGACATATTTAATGTTGATTAGATGCATAATAGGATCTTGATCGGATTAGATTTGTTGGTACACGAGGGGACACTAAATTCAGACATGGTAGGGTTCATCATAAGTCTTGAACACAAAAACTTTGTCGACAGATTGAGAGATCCCTTGCAACAACTTGCTAGGGTTCATCATAAGTCTTGAACACTAATAAAGGGAGAAATCGAGGCTCAAAAAACGAACCCAAATTTTTTGACCTGTAGAGACGTTACGTTGCCGTTTTCATGAGATCTAACAAATCTCCCATGAATCACAACCAAATCGTATAGAGTTTTTTCTTGCTTGTTCCCCACAGAAAAACGAAAAATCCTTTTTGAAGCAATCGATTCCAAACCTCATCTATCAAATCCAATCGAGAAAAAACCCAAAACTTGGGGTTTTTCGTTTTCGGAGAAAAAACCTTTGAAAAAACCTCTTATGGTGATTAAAATTTTTTGAAAAAATGATTACAATTCTCCATAAATCACCACAATCCAAGCGGTATGCTCCTCGACATTTGAGCCCATTGACACCTGTATGGACATGTTGAAGTCAACAATAGAGATGCTAACGTTAGCTTCGATTTTTGAACCTCAACGCGAATTTTTTAAAGTGTTGATACCTGGTTTTGATACCAAGTTGAAACTAGTGAGAATATGTTAGAATCACAAAATATAGAAAAATAAGGAGAAGAAAGAAAGAAAGGAAGAGAAAAGAACGAGAGAGATTTTGAAGAAAGTTTGTATTAGAACATTAGTTTACTCTGTACATATTTGTTTCTTGAGATTTTGTAGAGAGTTGGTAGACCCTTGGTGTGGTACACTATATAGATACATGTATATAACCGATGTGACCATACTACCCTCAATACATTGTATCTCAACACTTATCTGTAGATCCAAAGGCATTAGAGGTTCAATTTCAACTTGGTATCAGAGTAGGAGGAAGATCTTGCTGAAACACAAGCTGCAGGACGAAAAATAAGGCAGACATTAGTCGTTCGTGCATTGACGTCAACAGAGGCTGTGCATGGTGTTAATCAAGATTTCATCAGTAGAGATCATGATTTGTCAAGTATTACCAGCATTTTTGCAGATTTTTTGATGCTAGGAGGTATGTTTTTCAAACGATTTGGTGTTGTGTGGAAAAAATCGCAGATCTGATAAATCTGCTTGATCTGATCAGATCGGAAGTTATTTCTTAGGTTTCTTTGAAGTGGGTAGGTCGTTTTTTCACAAGGAATCAGTAACAAGTCCCATTTGATTTGGTTAGGATTGAGAAAGAGGTGACGATTTTTTTCGTCAAAATAGGGTACCACCTCTTTTTCGGTTTTTCATGGGTATTGTTCCCCATGACTTCTAACTCTGTAAGGCTGGGATTTTTTGGAGGCTATGTGGTGTTTTTGTTGCTGTATATTGTTGGGTTTGATTGTTTCGAGCTGTCTGGGTATGCTTTGAGTTCTCTGGTCTTTGATCTGGGTTGAAAATACATGCTCCAGTTGAAGCATTGTCGTGGGTGGTTGGAAGGCAGTGTAGCCTTGTGCATTTGTTGTGTTTTTGAGACCTGTGTTTGATTGCAGCCTTGAAGTAGTGGTTGTTTAATTTTCTCATAGATACCATGTCTGAGGTCAGCCAGAACTCTGGTACATCAACAAATAAAGAAGATAACAGTGTTGGTGGGGTGGTAAATGAGTTCTTGAGCACACTTATAACTACGGTTCGTTTTGATGGAACGAACTTCCTTGCTTAGTCCCAATCAGCCAAGTTGTTTATCATTGGAAAAGGCAAATCAGGATTCTTGACTGGAGATGCAATGATGCCCAATCCCAAGGATCCCATGTTTGCAAAATGGGAAGCTGAAAATGCATTGGTGATCTCATTGTTTCACTCTATGCAACCATATATCTCAAAAAATATTTGTTTTTACCTACCACTAAGGCAATTTGAGAGTCTGTAATGAGAACTTACTCAGAAGGGTAATAAAGCTTGAATCTATGATCTACATAGAAAAGTGTCCTAGTTAAGACATGGTGATCATCCTCTGGTAGTATATTACTCCACTCTTTGTAGTTTATGAGAGGAGATTGATTTCTATAAGACCTTCAAGGCTCAATGTCTTGAAGATGCAGCTCTCTACAATCAGGAGGTCGAGGAAACACGTATTTTTGAGTTACTAGTTGTCTAACATCCATATTATGAGCCTATGCGTATACAAATTCTTGTGAAGGATCCTTTTCCTCCTTTGTATGAAGTCTTATCGTATTTGTCATATGAAGACTGTAAGCACCTCATGATTTCGTCACATCAGCCTCTAATTGACCATTCTACATTGGTATTTTCCTCTCAACGTGGGGGTCATGGCTCCTCTTGTGGTCTTGGTGGTAGAGGTTAAGGAGGAACTTTTCAAGATGGCAAAGATAGACTAAAGTGTGATCACTGTGGCCGTTCCAGGTACACAAAGGAGACATGTTGTGATCTTCATGGTAGACATCAGCAGGAGTTTTAGGGTCGCTCTCAACGTGGTTCTTTCTCGGGATGTGGCAGATGAGGATTTCATTCTCAGACCAGATCCATCGCCCATTCTGTTACATCTTTTTCAAAGCTGGTCCCTAATTCCATGCCTTCCTCTTCTACTGACACACCAAGCTTCTCTCATGATTAGATTGAGGCACTTCGTTGTTTCATGGTTAGTTTAGAGCCATCCACATTTGCTTCTACCTCATCATTTGCTCAGTTAGGAATAGGGCTATTGATGTACAACAAAGGCCAAAATCCCTCTTAGACAATAAAACAAACACGTGGAAGGCACAAAAAAAATCCAGTAGAAGTTTATATGCCTTAAAGCAAGGTTTTGCTTCTATTTTCAAGCAAACAAATCTGTCCACGTTTAATGACAATGATGTAGAATGTGTAGGGATAAAGAAGATGGTGTATGGAGGCTTAAGAAGATGGATTCTTAGACTGTGGGCAACAAAACTTAAAGAAAATAGAAAAGAAAAGATCAAAAGAAGAAGGTGAGGGAGAAGAAGATAGAAGATAAAGAAGAATGTACCTTGAGGAAATCACCAACCTCAAACTTAGAAATCACTAACCAAGCTAAGCCTTAAGCACCAAGGACTTGAAGACTCTTCAAACTTGAAGAAGAGGAGTTTCACTCATAGAGAGCAAGAAACTAGTCAAAAACTTTATTTTTTTCGATAATTCAATCAAAAACTTTATTAATTCTATCATGTCAAGTACAAAAACATGAAACCCATATATAGGCTCACAAACTCATGAAAATAGCAAAAACACAACTTAGAAACTCCTAAACTACTAGCTTGTTTGATACCTAAGACTTTCATAAAGTCAAAACTACTAAAAACTTTACTTTCTAAAAACAAAAAGCAGCCAAAATCAGGCTCTTCTAGAGAATTTCGTCCAACACTCTTAAGAGTCCCACTTTACTTGTTGACTCTCTAAAATTACTAAAATACCATTGGTAATAATGCCTTATTACAATAATACCCAAAAACAAAAATTAAAATGACCCTCTTATCTTATACTCTAATAATTCAAACTAGTAAGTAAAACAGTGAAATAACTCTAAAAGACTCCATCATGCATCTCCATGTGTTCCTCCATGTGCCTTCTTGTGTGTCTTCATGTGTGGACCCCACTAAGGTCATAAGTGGGCCCCACCTTGCTCCCATGTCCTCATCAGCTATCAATTGGGTTGGGCTGAGCCAGGCCGTGGTCTGCCCAAACTTAGCCCGAAATGTTTTATTCGAGCTTGAACTCGGCCCAAACAAAACTTCGGGCCTAAAAGTTGGGCCCATACTTAACCCATTTTAAAACAACGGGCTTTGGGCCGAGTTCGGGTTACCCGAATGAAACTCTTTTCTTAATTTTTATGTTGATTTTAAGCCCATAATTTCCCCTTAATGCATATTATGAGTTTTTTTGATGACTCTTATTCTTCCATTGTTGGTAAGGGTTCTACTTCTGTGGCTCCTACCTTACCACTCACTTTTGTCCTTCATGTACCTAATTTCTTAATTTATTATCTGTGAGTCATCTTACCAAGTCCTTTAATTGTTGCACAATTTTTTTTTTTATTGTGTATCTCATGACTTGGAGACGAAGATGATATTTGGTAAAGGGTATGAGGAGAATGGCCTGTACGTGCTTGATAGTGCTCTCCACCCTACTTCTGTTAAGCAACTTCCCATTATAAAGGACAACTCATCCAACTCGGTTTCACTTCATCAATGGCATCAATGTTTGGGCCATCTATCTTTTTTCTCTTCATTATTTATTTCCTAGTTTATGTTCATAGTCTAGTAAGTTTAGATGTGATTCCTGCAAATATGAATATTGTAGGAGTTTGTATCCATTTAGTATGAATAAAAGTACCTCTTTTTTTTGAATTTCTTCATTCTAATGTGTCCCCTAGCTTCTGTTACTTTTTTGTTTGGTTATAGCTATTTTGTCACCTTTGTGGATGATTTCTCTTGGTGTACTTGGGTTTAATTATTGAAATAAAAAAATGATGTTTTTTCTAACTTTGTGTCCTTTCACAAGATGGTTGAAACCCAATTTAATATAAAACTCAAAATACTTCATAGTGATAATGTGGGAGAGTACCTTTTTTTTGTCTTTGCTTCTTACTTTGATTAATGTGGTATTATACACCAGACCGCTTGTCTCGGCACCGCTGAACAGAATGGTGTAGCCGAATGTAAGAACCGACACATCTTATAGATTGCGAGGGCTCTTATGTTTGAGATGCGTATTCTTAAAACTTTTTAGGCAGATGCTCTTTAAACTACTGCTTTTCTTATGAACCATCTACCCACTTGTGTCTTGGTATATAAATCACCTATTGAGGTTGTTAGCCCAACTACTTCACTGTTTCCTATTCCTCCTAAACTGTTTAGTTGTATATGTTTTGTCCATGTTAATAAATCTTCTCAGTTTAAACTTGATCCTAAGGCTCTTAAATGTATCTTCTTGTGATATTTTCCAACTAAAAAAGATACAAGTGCTATCATCCATCCCACAAGAAGTTTGTATCAATGAATGTCACTTTTCATGAGATTGCTCCATTCTTCCACTCTAGGAAGTCTTCTCTTGAAGGGGAGCGAGTTATTACCGATGATGGACATAATTCCAGTCCTCTACCAGTACCTGCCTTCTTTTTTGATCAGGGTACCAGATCAGAGGATGTTATGTGTCTTATGATGCAGTATAATAGAGATGATACCAAAGATGATGTAGAATGATGACCAAGAATATCAATAAAATTCAAAGTGATGTGGCTGAAACAAGAAAAGATAAGAAAAAGAAGATAAAGACCTGATTTGAAGTTTTTTCAAACCCAAAACAAGGGATCTTGGTCTCCACCAAGCTCGCATAAACCTAAGAAATCCACTTTTGAGAAAAATGACTCCTAGTTTTTAGATTTCACAAAAGAAGAACACACTAGCTAAGAGCTAGAAAACAAGAAAATTATATATTCATCAATTTCATTCATTCTAAAATTATGGGGAGGGGTTGCCTTTAGATAGACTTACAACCTTAAACAATTAAAACTTGCTAAAATTGGGAAGTTCCTAAAATCCTAAACTTGCTAGCCAAGTTTTCTAAAACATAAAACTTAAATACTCACTTTCCTAAAATTAAAACAACTAAAACTTAAAAACTTTATAAAAAAACATTATTCCCGTTTTTGTTGACACCCCCTTAATAATTTGGTCATAACTTTCTCAAATCACATCGAATTTGCACAATCTAGGTCTTGTTAGAAAGGCAACTAACTAACCTATCTAAAAATTCCAAAATCAAGCCAAAATGACAAGTTTTGCCTTATAAAAAAGTGGGCTAAAC
>JAOXJP010250150.1:0-22088 GCA_025762735.1 Platanus orientalis
TATTTCTTGGCAATCAAATGCCAAATAGGATTATTGTATTGCATTTAATTCCTTTTCTAATCCTTTCTAATCCCTTAGACTTTTTGGATTTACATATTCCTTTTCTAATCCACCCAAATCTAGATATCCACACGGAGCCTCAATCTTTTCTCAAAAATAGATGTATGAATGCTCCATAAAGGAGATTAGGTATTTTGCACTAATGAAGATTTAGCCTGTCGTTTTTGACGATTGGTGACTTTAACTTGCCATTCGGCGTTTGTAAATGAGCAAGTGGAAAGGGAATCATATTCCCTTCTTTTAAGTTTCATCTTTAAGAAATGAAAGGATCTTTTACATGCAAATTGTCTGTCTCCCTGTGTACCCACATACAAAGGGTATGGTTTTCAAATGAAAAAGCACGTACCCAAAACAAGGGGTGTATAGGGTTAAAACTGTTTAAATAGTGTTCAAATAAAAATGTAGGTACCTAAAAAGAGGCATCAAATTAAAATTAAAAAAAAATTCACTTGTTAGCCTATGATGTAGGGACATGGGGGGACAGACAAATTTGGGTGTAGGAGATCCTTTATCTTTATCTTTCTAATGCCTTTCTTATTCTATTAAGTAATTCAACATGTTAAAATTATATATATTATATTTTATGATAGAGGTGTATCACAAGAGAAGCTTTTTCAAAGATAAATACTTATCATAAATATAGAAATTCAGTTAATAAATTGTTTACCAAGTAACTATTGACCTTAAATCTCAATCCAATTAAACCGTAGAATCCTAACTTGATATAATTTCTTTTAATTAAGACAATAAATTCTTTTTTGAGCATTCATACTTTTATAGTGCAACTATTAATTATCCAAAATATTCATGATATAGTTCGATAGGTATCACAATCTGATAAATCAAAGCAATGGACAAAATACACTAAAATTACAAGACCTCTCATGTTAGAAACATTTTGGAACCACTTAGTTGAGAAAATATTATCTTTGGTAAATTTATTATCCATGGGTATAATTAAATCTAATATCGGTGATGCACAATCTCACTCACACTCATGGACATTCAAGTTTAGGTGATCAATTTCCTTGCATATGATTTAAGGGTGCGTATGGGTCCAATTTGGGCCGGGTTTAGGCCTAAAACTTTGTTAATATTGAGGCCCAAGTCCAGCCCTATTGATTTCATTAGGCCTTAGACTAGCCCATGAATTTCACAAAATATTAATATTAAGATTGAGGTTCCAACTTAAGACCTACTATGGGGGTGTTTGGATGTTATCACGGTTGCAGTTGCAGTTGCCATTGCGGTGAGAAAGCTACAAGTTGAATTATATTGTTTGATTTGTTGCTTTCTAAAAGAATTGAGTAAAAGCAAGAGTTGAATTGAGCCGTTGGCATAAATCCATAAAATTGCTATTAGAAAGAAAAATACATAAGAATCCCACATGAAAATCACATGGATCATGTATTTTCATGATCCTAATAGACATGTCTTCATCTATCTGCACATGCTTATCCTCATATCTATCAAATAAGTCATTCAAAATTGTTTGTTGACCTCTTTATTGTATATGGTGACAAAAGATCTCCCATTGCATAGTTTTGCTATTGTTTGCTCCTATGTCAATCCAGGACACCACGTAGCACAAAGTAGAGGGACTGATTAATGAAATAAACTTTTTAAAATCCCAAAATACCCTTGTCTTCTTCCTCTTTATATCATCTTCTTCTCCAGCCCTAGACCTAATCAAGAGCTCCCACCAGAGGTGGAGATAGTGATAGATGTTGGGGATTTAGTTCAAATACACATGTGCAAATAAATCAAACATTATGAAACATAAATTATTGGTGTTATTTACCTCATTCAAAAGGAAAAAATGAAAGAAAATAGAATGACTACATTGATTTGTAGATCTTGTAAGTTTTTAACTCAAATTACATTAATTACATGCTGATAGTGTATCAGACTGAGAATACCTTTACACCTGTCAAATGGTCCCACGGCTAACCCAGGTTTTTAGCAAAATGAACCCTGCACATACCAAGAGAGAAAGAGTTAAGAAGCTAGGCGCCAACGGGGAGCCGGCCTCTAGCTCTCCGACAATTAAGTCAAATGACAGAGGGACATAGAAGAAAGGATTTCTAAATTAGGGGTTTTCTCATACCTAAAAAGCGAGTCGTTACCCATACTTATAAGCTTGACTAGTGACGTATCAAATGAGATCTCACTTGTTGCTTTCCCCCACATTATTCCTTGCATCTCTCTCTACTCTCTTTGTCATCTTCTCAGTATGTCAGGTCAGCTGTAGAGAATATTCTCTCCTGATAACGGTTTTGGGTTGTGCTTATTTTTAAGCAAGGAAGGCGGGGTCTTAATCTTTTTTATTGTCTGGGATTTCTGGATACAAGGCGCCTCAAGGTTGTGACTAGTTGTTTAGTGTTGAGTGACCCAAGCAACATCCCAAGGCTATTTCTAGACTACTCGGGGGATCGGGTACCGAGGGGTAGAGCAAGTAACTCAATGTTTCTGGGTTGTGCCTAAGTACCCGGTAGGTAGGTGTCTCACTGATGGCCTCAGCATATTTTGGGTCAGGGATCTCCAAAGGTTCTCTGGGTTGGTCTCCTTAGGAATTCTTTGGGTCAATTCCCTTAGAGTCAGGACCTGGCTATTTTATCGGGGTCGATTTATAGGGGCATCAATATCTTCCCCCATCAGTTGCCCCCTCATTCTCGAGTCCAGGGTTATGTAGCCCTTGAATGCCAACTGTTTGTAACCGTTACTGTTCATTTTGGCTCATGCGATACGATGTTTTAGTTATCGATGTGACATCGACTGGGTACAAGTGCTAATGATGGTCTTGCATTTAATGGACTTCGATAATCGAGGGGGTGTGCTGGCGCCGGTTATGGATCATGTCAAGCGTCGTGTCTTTTCAGATCCCTATGTCATTAGACGGTCGTATTTGAACCTCCTAAAGATTTCGAGATTCATGACACGCGTAGGGTCGAGAATACTCAATGTTGCCTATAAATATCTCTCCTAAAGACATGGTTGGACTTTTCTATCTCCCCTTTCTGTCTCTTGCACTTCTAATCTTCATTTTGGGCCATTTCTAAGTGAGTCTTCTACTTCTCGGCGTTCGGTCATTATTTATTTCGGCACCTATGACACTTCTAGGTTTTTTTTCTTTATCATATCCAGCATCTTTCCTATTTTCGGTTGCCTGTTCTTCACCATTTACGGTGCCTTTCCCCAACTTGTCCTCTTCCCAGGTATTCCGTTTTCATTTTATAGTTTAATCTTTACTGCACTTTAGTTTCATTATGTTGCCCTCTATTGTGTGTTTTCGTTGGTTAGTTTGTTTTCCTTCCTCTTTTCACTCGTTTTTATTTTCTATCATCCTTTTCTTTTCTTTTTGTAAACCTATATTCGATGGTGTCCAGGGATACCGTTGACCGGATGGTTAACGGTGCCGATGACCTATCGGAGGTTCGACAGAACCTTATGGAGCAGGCCACCGAGTTGGCTCCTTCTAGTGCCCAAGAGGCGGCGGGAGAGATTACTCCCGAGCAAGATTAACCTTCAAGGGGACAACCCACCCTATGTTGAATGAGTTTTTCCACTACTACTGCTCGAAGGAGAATGAGCTGGGGTGGTTTTATTTCGCTAGCTGGGACCCAACTTCAACCCTGGTGACCAGGCTCCCGAGCTCTAACTGCAGGTGGAGGGGCCGATACTTTTTCATTTCTCGTGAGGGCTAGGAGTATCCCCAAGGGAGGTCCCCCTTGTAAAGTTCAACCAGGCCTAGGCATCGGCCATCAACCCCGTAGGTGAGTCATGATTCACCATTTTTTAGGTCTCTTGTTTTCTCTATCGTCTTATGTGTTTCTCTCTTATTTTTTGTGTTAGTTTCAGAGGTAAACGAGCTATCTCCTGAGGAGGAGGCTCTTGTCCGAGATGTTGCAAACTACCCGTCTCACGCTTTCCCTTTTAGTCACACCCGAGCGACTCCATCAGTGTGGGTTCAGCCCCTACTCGGGTTACTCACCCTTATTTTCCTTCTTTTGTTTATTATCTTCCCCCTTTCTCTCTTCTCTCTTTCCTTCTTTCTTTTTGATTGGTTTCTCACCCCAAGTCAACTTTTCTGTGTAGCAATGAAGACGAACAAAAAGTTCATGGCTCAAGCCCAAGAGGCCAGGGCAATGGGCCAGGGGGCAACCGTGAATTCGAAAAAGAAAAAAACGGTATCTTGTCCTCGGGGGGCCTTCTGGGGCTCAGGTGCCCTAGAGGTGACTCCAACCCAACCTACCCATCCAGCACCACCCCGGCTCTTGACGCCAATATTTTGGTCGTGGATTTAGAGGCGAATACTGTCGGGTCTCCTCTAGCCCTAGCCTCCGAGGACAAAGCAACGGCTTCCTTTGTGATCGCCCTTGCCATCGAGGCCTCTCCTTTGCCATCAACGGTCATGGCAGCTCATGTTCCCTGAGTGGTGCCCTCTTCTGATGCTACCGATACCCCGACACTTCCTTCCTCAGTCCCAGAGAAGGGCGAGTCTTCATCCGGGCCTTCATCTTGGCTATCAAGGTCGAGCCCCAGGGGGCTATCTCTTAAGGGGCGTTCCCCTTAAAGACCTCGAGTCTTTAAGGAAGACCCTCGGTCCTTCTAACCTTCATCGGGACATGATGCATTATGTGGCCAAGGTAAAAAAAAAAATTGTATTTGTATTATTTTGTCCTTTCTTTTTTTAATGTGTTTACACTAATTTGGCTCTTTTTTGTATCTATCTTTCTAGACTATGGCCCTGATGGCGGCCTCTATTCAAAGGTATAAGATCAGTGAGCAGGTTTGGGGTGACTACTAAAATCACCTAACCCAGGCCAAGAGTGAACTTAAGGTTACCCGGGAGAGTACGAAAGCTGAGATCTGCGCTCTCGATGATAAGCTTAAATGGGCCGAAGGTTCCAGTGCCAACATGGCCGCCCAGGTCACAAAGCACAAGGCCCGCATCAAGGATTTGACAGCTTACCTACAGTCGACTGAAATGGAGATCACTTGGGCTGGGGAAGAGCTCGGGGAGGAGAGGCACCAATGCATCTCGATCGAGGACTCTTTCGCTGCAACCCTCGAGGAGGTGGTGAGCAAAAAGGTGGTTGAGGCCATGAAACTGGCCCACATCCAGGCCAAGGAGGAGAGAGAAAGCCATTGAGGCAGCCACTGACAAGTATCTAGCCTCTAACACCTTCCAAGTTGTCAAGGCTGGATGTTTCTTGGAGGGGTTTGAAAACTTTCGGGAGATAGTGGCTGAGGCTTACCCGAACCGAGACTTCTCTGCCTTCGTTCTTGACGAGGAGGAAGAAGAGGCCGAGGATGGGCAGGAAAGGGCGACAAAGGACAGGAAGGGGAAGGAGCGGTCGAGGATACAGGGGCTACTACCCTGGGAGAAGCCACCTCGGGAGATGCCAACCCCCAAGAGTAGTTGTATTTTCTCTATTTTTTTTATTTGTTTGTTTTTTGTTTTTTGTAAATCATCATCATATAAATGAAATCCCCCTTTTTTTCCCGTCTTTGTTTACTATATTTTTCTCCTTAAGTTTTTCTAAGTATGGGCGTGTGTCATGGTGATTATGTTTCTTCTCGAGTTCCCCAGGCGTATCGGGGTAGGGCCCCCTAAGAGTGTAGGAATAAGTACAAAATTTTTCTAAGTATGAATGCGTCTCGAGGTAAATAACCTTTAATCGAGTACTAGTGAACAATGGAAAATTTTTCTAAGTATGGGTATGCCTCGGGGTTAATATTCTTACAACGAGTAGGGATAAGTGATGGTAACTGAATTTTCCTAAGAGTAGTTGTACCTCGAGGATAATACAACCTCGGCTAACTGGTGTTCTACCCTTAAACACTTTTCTCAGGAAAGAGTGAGAAAACCCATCTAGTCTCTCATGGTTTGGGTGAATAAGGGTTTTCAATGACATTCTTTTGAACTTGAGCCCTTCCCCCATACAGGGGCCTTTCTTTAACAATGCCACTAGGTACTCTTAAATCCTCATTTTAATTCTTATATGTGAGAGGGTGTAGTTGTACTTACTTGGTATTAAGGGGTCGATTCTAGTTGTGATGCACACGTCCTGATGTGCCTCGAGCCTCTAGCTTCATTTACTAAAGTCTTTGCTTTTACTGATTTATGAGACTTTTCTTTACTTTGTGTTTTTTCCCTCGAAGGATGAGTCAATCTCGCGACTCAGGGTCAATCTTGTAACCTAGGGTTAACTTTATGACCTGAGGGTTAATCTTGTAACGTGATGGCTAGTCTTATAACTCGAGGGCTAGTCTTATAACTCGGGGCTAGTCTTGTAACCCGGGCATGAGGCACGAGGGCTTGGAAGGACGGGCCAGTCTTGTGGCCTAGGTTCAATCTTGTGACCAGATGATTAATCTTGTAACCCAAGCACGAGGAACAAAGGCCTAGAAGGATGGAGCAGTCTTGTGGCTTAGGGTCAATCTTGTGACCTAAGAGTTAATCTTGTAACTCAGGCATAAGGGCCTAAAATTTTTCCTAGCTTTGCATAGTAAGAACATTTCATTAGTTAGAATCAAATCATTACATTTACTTCATTGATAATATTTTCTCAAATGCTCTACATTTCATGGTCGTGGTAGGGGTTCCTCCTACATTGTCTCAAGGTGGTAAGTCTCGAGCCTATTGCAGCTTGTTACCCAATAAGGTCCCTCCCAGTTTGGTCTCAGCTTTCCCTATGTCGGATCTTGTGTCGTCAAACTCATCTTTCTGAGCACTAAATCCCTGACTACGAATCTCCTCATCCTGACTCATGAGTTGTAGTACTTGATCATTCTCTGCTTGTAGGCGGATACTCGAAGTGTGGCCTCATCTCTTTTCTCTTCCAGTAGGTTGAGATTGTTCCTGAGGCTCTCTTCATTCTTTCCTGAGTCAAAGTTCACTATTCTATAGGTGGTCATTCCAATCTCAACCGGTATTACTACCTCGGTTCCAAACACCAGTATAAAGGGTGTTTCCCCGGTGGGAGTCCTTACCATAGTGTGGTATGCCCAAAAGACGTTCAGTAGTTTCTTGAGTCAAAGGCCTTTTGAGTCCTCAAGTCTCTTCTTAATGATTCCTAAGAACGTCCTATTGGTGACCTCCACTTAGTTGTTTTCTTGGGGGTGAGCCGAGGAAGAGAAATGAGTTTTGATCCTGAGTTTGACACAGAATTTCCGGTACCGGGCATTATCAAACTATTTGTCGTTGTCGGTGATGATCACTCTGGAAATCCTAAACTGGCATATGATCAATTTCTAGGTGAAGTCACAAATGTTTTTCTCAGTGATTGTCGCGAGGGGTTCAGCTTCCACCCACTTTGTGAAGTAGTCAATGGGTACTACCAAGAACCTCATCTATCCTTTTCCTTAGGGAAGGGGCCTAACAATGTCGATTCCCCATTGGGTAAACGGCCAGGGTTCGGCTATTGAGACTAACTCCTATGTGGGCCTTTTAGGGATGTTGGCGAACCTTTAACATTTGTAGTACTTTTGGGCGAGTAGGATTGCATCCTTCTGCATGGAGGGCCAATAGCATCCTGCCCTAATGGCTTTATGGGCCATCACCCTGCCTCCCGAGTGGTTCCTACATATTTCTCGTGTATTTCTTAGAGTACATAGTAGGCCTCCTTTTCGGATAGGCATCTAAGCAAAGGGAGGGTGAAACTCCTCTTGTAGGGGGTGTCACCGAAGAAAAGATACCAACTCGCCCTTATTTTCACCTTTCTTGTCTCATCTTTATCCTCAAAAAATTCACCATTCTTCAGATACTTTATGATCTGACTGACCCACTCGAGTTCAGGGTTGGCCATGTTGACTTCCTTACCTTCTTCTGCCTTGGTATTTGGCTTGAGTAGATACTCAACGAAGATCTCAGGGTTGAGACTTTCCACGACAAATGATGCGAGTCTAGCCTACCTGTTGGCCTTTTCATTCTAATCCCATGAAACCCGTTATATGGTGAAATGCTTGAATCAAGATTTCTCTTTCACTACCAAGGCATGGTATTGTTTCATCCATTCATCCTTTACCTCATACTATCTTTGTACTTGCCCTACCATAAGCTAGGAGTCATTGTTGATCATAACTCATTTATTTCCAAGGGCATGGGTAAGGCGTAATCTAGTGAGCAATGCTTCGTACTCAGCCTTGTTGTTGGTTTCCTTGAACCCAAATCTGATGACATACTCGAGCTCATTTCCTTATAGTGTGACCAAAATAACTCCTCCCTTGGCTGTGTTATTGGTAGAAGATCCATCAACATGTATAACCCACTCTACTTGACTTACTTCCTCTCTCCTAGGTTATTCCAATTGCACCTCAAACTCCTCCCCCAATGCATGAGTGTATTCGATGATGAAGTCCACCATTACCTAAAAATTGATGGTTCCTTGGGGGTGGTATTCAATGTCTAACTTGCTCAGCTCTACTAACCACTTGACTAGTCTCCCGGAGGTCTCGGGTTTGTGCAATATAGTCCTGAGCGACTGATCAATGAGCACCCAGATGGTATGGGCCTAGAAATAGGGCCTCAATCGTCGGGTTATGATAACTAGTGTAAATGCCATCTTCTCAGCCCTCAAGTATCTCTCTTCTACCCCATGAAGGCTCTACTAGTATAGTATACCGGCGTTTGTACCCTGTTGTCCTCCCTGAGTAATACTGAGCTAACTATCATTCCTGATACCAACAGGTACATATAGAGCACCTCCCCCTATTTTAGTTGATTAATCAACGACAAGTAGTTGAGATAGTCCTTAAGCTCTGGGAAAGCCTTATTGCATTCTTTGTCCCATCGAAATGCCTTTTTCAACAAAAAAAAAAAATAGAAAGCATTTGTCTATGGCCAGGGATACGAATCTGCTCAAAGCTATGACCCTCTTGGCCATCCGTTGCACTTATTTTGTGTTCCTCGATGGTTGCATGTCAATTATGGCCTTCACCTTCTCAAGGTTTGCCTCCATCCCTCATTGGGACACCATAAACCCAAGGAACTTCCCAACAGACACTCTGAAAGAACATTTGTCAGGGTTGAGCTTCATCTTATACTTTCTCAGGGTCTGGAATGTCTCACTCAAATCTGAAAGATGTTGCTCGGCTATGAGGCTTTTCATGAGCATGTCATCCATATAAACTTTGACATTCCTTCCAATCTGGTTTTTAAAAATCTCGTTGACTAGTTTTTGGTAGGTTACTCCTACATTCTTTAGCCCGAAGGGCATGATGACCTTGTAACAATAAAGCCCCCGATTGGTGACGAAAGTCTTCCTCTCCTGGTTGGCCTCGTGCATTTTTATCTGGTTGTACCCTGAGAATGCGTCCATAAAGCTGAGGGTCTGGTGGCCAGCCATCGAGTCCACTAAAGTGTCGATCCTTGGGAGCGAAAAACTATCTTTGGGGCATGCTTTATTGAAGTCGGTGAAGTCGACACACATATACCACTTCCCATTAGGCTTACGTACCATAACTACATTTGCTAACCAGTCGGGATAATAGACCTCCCTCACGAAGCGAGCTTTGAGTAGTTTCTTCACTTCCTCGATAATGGCCTAATTTCTTTCTGGGGTAAAGTTTCTCTTCTTCTGCTTAACGGGCTTCGAGGCCAGGTTTACATTGAGTCGGTATACAATGAGCTAGGGGTCTATTCCTGGCATGTCTTCATGCGTCCAGGCGAATACATCTTGATTCTTGATGAGGAAGCTTTGCAATCACTTCTTAAAGCTTTTTGGCAGGTCTAACCCCACCCAGGTCACACGGTTAGGGATTGTTGAGTCAAGGATAATATCCTTGAGTTTGCCTCCTGTTTCTACCACTACCTAAGTCCTTTCGTCTCAAACTTCTAGTCTGGAAATTGTCATGGTCTCCTTTAGGGTTGGCTCCCCTTTGAGTGAGGCCATATAACATTCTCAAGCTGTCACCTGATCCCCCTTGACTTCCCCAATTCTTCCCTTAGTTAGGAAGCATATCAAAAGATGGTAAGTCGAGGTGACTACCCTCAGTCTATTTAGCGCTGACCTTCCAAGGATTGTATTGTAGGAAGAGGGGCAATCAACCACCAAGAAATCAACTACCTTAGTGACCTATCGGTTTTCCACCCCAGTAGTGACTAGCAAGCCGACAGTTTTAAGTGGGAGTAGCCTGTCACCCGTGAATCCAACCAAGGGCATTTGAACGAGCTTAAGTTTGTCTCATTCGATAACCATCTAGTTGAAGGCTAAGAGGTAAAGAATATCTGTCAAGCTATCATTATCAATGAGGATACGGTGCGTGATGTAGTTGAAATGACTAACGCAACCACCAGCATGTCATCATGCGGTTGACTTACTCCTCGGGCATCCTCTGCATAGAAGGTGATAGGGGAATGCTCTACCTTATGATGCTTAGTCGGTCTCTTTATCATCATCATCTACCGGTCTCTTTCTATGTGAATCTGCCTCACGTGTGATCTTCTTGCTAAGCTGGACTCTCCTCCCCTGATAAACCCACCAGCTATTATGTTGATTTCCCCTATCATTCCTTCCGACCTTCTTTCTTCCCAAATAAGAGGGTCCCGATAGGTGTCTTCACGCCTAACCGGGTACCTCCCTACAATAAATCTCTGTAGTTACCCTCGTTGGATAAGGGCTTCTATCTACTCCTTCAAGTCAAAGCAGTCGTTTCGTGTCGTGGCCATGATCCTGACGAAAATGATAATACATGTCATGGGGCCTAGATATTCTTGGGCCATTTAATGCTCGGGTCATCCTTGATGTGCAGAAACACCTGCTCCACGGGCACATTGAGGGGGTGTAGTTTTGGAACCTGTTCGAGGGGAGATTGACTCAGGGCCTAACCCCGTAGTTACAGTTGTCTTATCTCCCCTAACTACCCCTTTCTTCCCATGTAGCTTGCTGCTCTCTTTTCCTTTATTTGACTGTGAGCTAGCCCTGGCGTCTCGTTCTCGTTGGGCATTGAGGGTGTCCTCAGCGTTCATGTGCTATTGCGCCTTCACCATGAGGTCGGCCATGCTGGATGGGGGATTTTTTAAGAGAGAGAAAAGGAACTTGAAGGGCAGTAGCCCCGTCATGAGAGCGGCCACAATTACCTTTTCCTCAACATCATCCCCCTACAACATCTCTTTGCTAATCTGAGACATGTAGTCCTAAAGGGACTCGCCTTTATTTTGCTTGATATTCAACAAATAGGTGGCAAACTTCTAGTGTCTCTGACTGCCTATGAAGTAGCCAACAAATTGTCGACTCAGCTCTATAAAATTGAGATGCTTCCGGACTTCAACCGACTGAACCAAACTTGGGTAAACCCTTTGATTATCGTGGGAAAGGCCCAACACATAATTTCATCGAGGGCTGCCTGGAGGTTCATATGCATCTTATACACTTCTAAATGATCGAGAGGGTCCTTGTCACCATCAAACATTTCCATCTAAGGTAACTTGAACTTGTTAGGAAGTGGTTTAGCCATAACCTCTAGGGTGAATGGATGGTCCGTCCTTTAGATCAGTTCATCGAGAATGGCTAAGGCTCTTCCATTTATGGCTTCTTTCATGGTCGTCATCTCCCTTCTTACATCCTTCATCCTTTCCTCCTAGAGGTCAGGGGTATGAACCCTTTCCCTGAGCTGGCTCGCCTCCTAGAATCGAGAGGCTAAGGCACTTCCCGCTTCATCTTCCTATCCCTGGCCACCATCACTGCTTCGGACTGGAGGGGCATGGGGTCCCCACCATCCCATTTCCTAGTTACAAGATCATCTCTTCGGCTTCTCAACTTTTATATAATCTCTCGGTTCTAATCCATCAGTAACTTCACACTTGCAGTTAACCCCTAGATCCTCTGTTCGAGGACAACCACCCGAGGGGATCCTGAAGTACTCCATCGAAAATAAAGGTTTCTTGCCCGTCTACTTTGGTGTTGGGGTCATGTTGAGCAATCATTAATCTGGTTTCAACCATGCGTACATTAAGTTCTTAAGGGAGATGCCAACTGATGGTGTATCGGACTGAGAATACCTTTACACTCGTCAAATGGTCCTACGGCTAGCCCAGGTCTTTAGCAAAATGAACCCTACACACACCAAGAGAGAGAGAGTCAAGAAGCTAGGCGCCGATGGGGGACCGGCCACTAGCTCTCTGATGGTCAAGTTAGATGACAAGGGGATGTAGAAGAGAGGATTTCTAAATTAGGGTTTTTGTTGTCTTATAATTGAAAAGCAAGTCGTTACCTATACTCATAGGCTTAAATAGTGGCGTATCAAATGAGATCTCACCTGTCACTTTACCCCACGTTCTTCGCCGTGTCTCCCCTTGCTCTCTGTCATCTTCTCAGTATGTCAGGCCAGTAGTAGAGAATATTCTCTCCTAATAATGGTTTATAGGTTGTTCTTATCTTTAAGCAAGGAAGGCGGGGTCTTTATCTTTTTTATTGTCGGGGATTTCTGGATACAGAGCACCTCGAGGTTGTGACTAGTCTTTAGTGTTAGTGATCCAAGCAAATCCTAGGGCTATTTCCAGACTACTCAGGGGGTTAGGTACTGAGGGGTAAAGCAAGTAACTCGATGTTTCCGGGTTGGGCCTAAGTACCCGGTAGGCAGGTGTCTCGCTGATGGCCTCAACACTTTTTGGGTCAGGGATCTCTAGGTCAGTCTCCTTGGAAATTCTTTGGGTCAATTCCCCTAGAGTCAGGACCTAGCTGGTTTATCAAGGTCGATTTATAGGGGTCTCAGTATTACCAACCTCACTATTAGGTATGGAGGCCTCTTTTCCCCTTTTCCAAAAGCAACTAATCATTTGACATTCTTTCTCTTGATTAGATTCAGTTAAATGTGTCAATTGGTTGTGTGTGCATTGCTATCCTCTTGACCATTTCCATGAACAAAAATCAGCTTTCAAGGAGGTTTTCTTATAATAATTCCATATTTAACACTCAACAATAGTTTTCATGGTCTATGTGAGAACCATATTAAATATAAAAAATTCAGGGGCATCCTTGAAATAATTTCAGATTTAACACTCTGCAACAACATGTACAAGATAGATTTTCTTCTAAGTTTGTTAATCTTCATAAACGTTTGGTCTTTCCATTTGGATGCCTCATCTAGTAACGTAATTCATCCTCATCCCGCAAACCTGATGCAAGAATTTCAATCAAATTCAACTCTCTAATCTATCTACAGGCATGGAAATGTTCGGGTTTTGTTTTGAGAATCTACTACAAAGAGAATGTCACACCCTGAAATCTGCACACAAAAATCGAGGTAAGATATGCAGAAGCACACATGCACAGCGTCGTGGATCTTGGAGTGTGATATTGGTGACCCTTTCCTTGGGGAAGGAGTCTTTACTTAACTTAAATATATTGTAACTTGTATTTTTTTTCATTCTTTTTCTTTCTTTTATCCAATTAACAGTCCTCAATTACCAAAACAATCGTAGCGAAAACATAATCATAAGATAATAACATCTATCCATAGAGTGATCCATGCATTCTAAACAACGCAACAAAACATATTAATAAACTTCAAACCATCCATAACAAATAAAATACTAATCTCAACCCATGTACTAAACATCACCATAAGCATCCAAATCATGTCATAACCGGGGTCGTCCAATGGGCCACATCACATATGTCACCTCATGTAAAAGCATACTAACTAAACTAAATCTTGTCTAAACATAATTTTGTCTCATACATGAAAGTGCTGAAAAATAAGACTATACATAAAGAAAGTAAAGAGATGGTCCTCCTATTTCAACAAGTTAGCTTAGGCGTAACCCAAGGCAGCATACTACGAAATGATACCTGAAATGGTGGTAAAAACATGGGTAAGCTATAAAAGCCTATAAGAGAACATACATAATATCCCATGGAATAAATCGGATATGCACGAGTATGATCGATACCAAATCAGAACACTGCAATATATATAAGAGTCAATCTAACTATAACAATGATAAGAATTTAGTAAAGGTGCCGAAGTGCAAAAGCTAAATCAATAAAAGCTTATAACTGAAACAGATATTGTGTAACTCATAAGGCAAGTGCACATGCAATGTAATGTTCGTTACAAAATACTCATACATAAATAGGCATTAGTACCTTCCAAAAGAGTTGCCTTGGCTAATAGATATCAAAACAGATGCATGTTCATGAAATCATAATGCAACTCTTAAACTCACATAATCCATGAAGGGTTTCAACAAAACACACCTTGGATCTAAACAACTCAACCCATGTAGGGTTCCTAAACCAAACCTCGTTAAAACACCTTGTATCAAATCCAATGGATTAGCCCACTTAGGGCATCTGACAAAACTGAAATCATATAACCTATGTAGGGTCCTTAACAAAAATGAAATCTCATATGACCCATGTAGGGTCTTCGACAAAATTGAAATCTTGAACAAAAATGGTGAGCAACTGGTTTCATCTTCACCTATTAATGTGACCCAGTGATTGGGTCTAGAAATGAGGTCATAAGACCAATATAGCACGTAAAAATCCCCCAGGGCGTCAAGGGTTAGTGGGAAACTAATGTCGTCTTCACCTATTAATGTGACCCGGTGATAGGGTACCTAAAAAAGGGTTAATAGACCATTATAACCTGTAAAAATCCCCCAAGGGAGTTAAGGATTAGTGGCAAACTAGTGTCGTCTACACCTATTAATGTGATTTAGTGCTTGGATACCTTAAAAGGGGTCAGTAAATCAATGTAGCCCGCAAAAATCCCCAAGTACATCAAGGGTTTGTCTGCAAAAATCCCCCAAGGCATCAAGGGTTTTCCAAAAAGAAATTCTCTGAGGGCATTAAGGGTTAGTGAGCAACTAGTGTCATCTTCACCTATTAATGTCACTCAGTGATTGGGTCCCAAAACAAAATCCACGAATATGAAATGGTACTTTGAAATCCATGCATATGTAGAATAATATGTAACTATATAAGGGTACGCAAAAAATGTTCATCTAGTAAAATTTCATAAGTAGGACCATGTAAAGCCTATGCTCAAAATCAATGGAAAATAATATTCTTACTCACGCCAAAACTAAATACCCGAAAATTTATTTTTTAACTTCTCAAAACCAACAATAGCATAAATTCCTAAACAAGTCATGTGAATGCAATAATACTGATATGGAGCTTATCAGGTCACTCCATGGAATTATTAGAATCATCAAACATACATTAATGTAGCAAAAATTTATGAAAATTTATAATATCACCTAAAATAGCCATTAAAAATAGAAAAAGTGCAGAAAAATAGAGTAGTACAATCAACTTAGGAAATCACTAATCCTTCAAGGATTTGATGCTTGGAATGGGGTAAAATCACATAACTTCAAGGATAAAGCAATAAAAATGAAGATGAACTGATATCTCATTCAAACTAAAGATTACATTGAATAAATGAGCAAAAAATCAAATGAATAACTCATCTTGTATAAAAACTCACAAAATTTCATATAATTAGAAATCAAGTGATGCAAACTTGTCAAACTACAAAGACTTAACAATCAAATAATAGAGAAACCAATATACAAATCAAGATGAAGAATATCCGTGAAGAAAATAGTAAGAGAACAAAGGAGTAGCACATCATGTATGAACACTCACCAAATCTAACACTTATTTTCTCTTGCTTTTTTCCTCTGTAAAATGATGTAGAATTAGTGTAAATTAGATAAAACATAAAGATTTAGGAAGAAAATGAGCTAACATTGAAGATTTTTAGAGTTGGGAGTGAAACTTACTCAATTGAGGGTAAATCTCCCTCTCTTAGCTCAAGAACTTTCCTAATCTCTCTAAGTTTTTTCCTCTTGATTCTAATGATAAAAAATAACCTAAATAAAATATAAATAAGTTTTTAAGTCATCCTAGACGAGATCCCACATGTTTGGGGGTCTAATGGTTGAAGGTCACGTCAAAATATGGCCAAAATATGCAATTTCTCTCATTTTTAGTATTTTTTCCCAGGTCCTAATCGACAATCCCTTGGTGATCGATCAGGGGTGACCAGAGGGAGATGCACCATGTTTCATGATCGATCAGGAGATGCACCATGTCCATGATCTATCATGCATGGTTCCTGGGTTTCTGAATTTTTTTCAGCTCTGACACCCCACAGTAAAATAGACATAACTTTCTCTAGGAAACTCTTTTTTGTGAACCATTTATTGTGTTGGAAACTAGACTTCAAGAGATTTCTAAAGGTATTGGATTATACCCTAATTCACTTGGGATTAGTATTGATAGGCTCAGTAAGTTACCCTAAATATGTAATTAGTATAATTTTTGAACTTGGTAGGTTCGAGTTCAAGCTTGGGTTCTATACTTGGTCTATAGGGTTCTTAAACCATTCTATGGTCTTTCTAAAACATGTGAAAAAAAAATTACCCTTATTAAGAAAAATTACAGTTTTGCCCTTTAAGTGCAAAATAGGGTGTTATAGAGAAGGTAACTTGGCTATGTGGAATGATTCTTTGGAAAACCAGACAGCCAACATCTTCATCTTCATCTTCTAAGACGATGACTGTACCCTCTAGTGATTCTTATCATCTTGAGTTCAATAAACCTAATTGGCCAATTTCTCCATTGGGTTCTCTGGAGAAATGAGTTAGAATATGATCTTTGCACCAAATTAAAGAGGCAAGAAAAAATATAATTAATTGGTTTTTCTTCTTTGAGGTGTGTATTTCCCTGTGGAGGAAAGAAGAGGTCAAGCCAAGGACTCTCACTCTCTCTTTGCTAAAACAACCCTTTTAGGGTATGATTACAATCATTTAAGCAAAGAGTGACGAGTCATCAACATACACAATAACATTAGAACACTTGTTTCATTAAATCCTAAGATGGATTGTTTGGAACATATGTGAATCTTCAATATCAAGTCCCACTAACCAGATAAGAATCATGGAAGGTAGAGCATTTTGTGGATCTCATGAACAATGCCAACTTTGATGGAATCCATAGCAGAGGAAAAAAATCAAGCACAAAGAGAGATAAATAGAGGAAGAAAGACAATGGCCACGAATCTAGTCTGATTCTCGAACGGAAAAAACAAAAGCACTATTTATCTACATAAGCATCTTGAGGCTCGCTATCCCACTTAGAGCTTTTTCCTAGTTACCTACACCCGCAATGACACAAGAACCAAACGCAACAATTGCTTTGATTTTTGTTGGCATATTGCTAAAAGCATTGAAAGCGCTATTGTATAGTGCATTCAAACACCGTCTATGTAATATAGTAATGTTCTAACCAGTTGAGATACAAGAATTTATTAGTTTTTAAAAGCATAGAAAACTATATATGTAAATTCTAAAAATTATTTACTACAAAAAAATCATTGATTTCACTAAGAGTTGAACCCATGACCTTTTGCAACAACAAAAAAAGATTTTTTTAACAATTGAGCTATGAAACATTGATGGTTTATAGTGCTCATTCCAAAACAAAATATGCCAGAAGACCCAAGTCACTTCTGCCATATAAGTTTTTGCAATGCCATATACAAAATGGTGGCAAAAGTCCTAGCTAACAGACTTAAAGTAGTCTTGTCATATAATCAATCTGGTGCAATCTACTTTCCTAAAGGGTAGAGTCATCTTAGATAATATTCTTATTGCTCATGAGTTGCTCCACCATCTGAAATCCCATTAGAACAACGCAAAACTAATGGTAATTAAGCTAGATTTAAGCAAAGCAAATGACTGTGTATAATGGAGTTTCCTCATTCAAGTTATGCAAAGGCTCGGATTCAACCAAAAATGGCAAAGACTAATTTTTCATTGTATTTCTACTCCCACCTTTCAACTTCTCATCAATGGTTCTCTTGGAGTTCAATTTGGAGATTCCTGAGGTCTAAAAAAGGAGATCCGATATCCCCATATATATTCCTTCTATGTGTAGAAGCTTTATCGACGGGCTTGGTTAAAGGGGAAGCAACAAGAGCCCTCCAAGGTATCAAAGTCAGAAGAAGCCCCCCTATAACTCACCTTTTGTTTGTTGATGACTACTACATCTTTAGTAAAGCATCTATAGGGGATGTTGAAGCTATCTTATATACCTTACAGACATTCTAAAGAGCATCTGGGCAATTTGCAAATCCTGCAAAATCTGAAATTACATTTGGCTGAACACCCTTAGATCCTTACGGAGCATCCAAACATCCTTATTAGGGCTTTGTAAGACTCTAAACCCATCAAAATACCTGGGTCTCCCATCCTCCATAGGAAGTCAAAAAATTTATTTGTTTTTGTATATTGAGTTGAGAGCCCAAAGTAAGATCCATTCTTGGAAATGACAACTTTTGTCCCTAGCAAGTAAAGAAATTCTTCTCAAATCTATTATAAGTGATCTCTTTTCCTATGCAATGTCTTGATTTTTAATCCCCAAACGAATCTGCCATGCGATAGATAAATGCCAAAGGAATTTTTGGTGGAGTTAAAAGGTTTAAGAGAGAAATATTCATTGGGTAAGCTAGGCTAAGCTTTGAAGTTCAAAAAATGATGAAGGTATGGGATACTGAGACCTCCATTTCACTAATCCAACCCTTCTAGCTAAACAGTGTTGGAGACTCATCACTAATCCATCACCTTTATGCGTTCATCTCATCAAATCAATTTATTTCCTCTAAACCCATTTCCCAAAGAAAAATATCTCTAAGTGGAGCACTAGGTCATGGGGATGGAAAAGTCTTTTACAAGGGAAGGAAGTCCTTTTAAAAGGATGCCAATGGGTAGTGGGCAATAGTGAAGACATTCAAATCTTGGAAAATTCTTGGATTATACGTCTTCCCCATGGGAAGCTAAGGTCTTTTCCTCCTCAAGGGTGAGTGAAATCATAGACCATCAATCCAATAGTTGGAATCTGGAGCCAATAGCTGAGGCTTTGGACAATAAAGAGAAAGAGGCTATTTTGAGCATCCCTCTAACTCATCGAAGCCCGAATGACTATTTAATGTGGAAATATCACCCACAAGGACAATTCTCAATTAAATTAGCATATAACATTTTGGTTGGTCCCAATCCCTTGGATATTCCCACCACCATATCAACTATTTGGAAAACTATATGGTCATTACCCATCTATAGGAAAATTCAGGTTTTTATTTGGAGGGCTTGTCATGAGGCTATAGCAGTCAAATCGACGCTTCAAAAATGGTTATCTCATATTGATCCTACATGCCTAATCTATGGTGATGAAGAGGAAACTTGCTTACATTGCCTGGTGTCATGGCCATATGCGGCCAAATTATGGGAAAAGCCAGTATTTTTCTCCTAATTAAAAACCCCATGAACTCTTCATTCAAGGAATGGTTTTCTTATTGGGTTAATGCTCGATGGGAGTCTGAACTGGAAAAAAGAGCATCTATTCAAAAAGTAGCAATTTTTTGCTGGGTTATTTGGCTTTCTAGAAACCAGTTTGTTTTTAATGATGTAGCTATTAAGCTATCTTGTATTTGGAATGTTTTCAACTCTATGTGCAAGGATCTGATGTGGATCCAGATGATGCATAATACAGACTCTCATCTTTCCTTTACCACAGATGATTTTTTATAGTGGCATCCTCTAAAAGCCAGTTGGACAAAAATAAATGGCAATTCTTCTTCTCCATTAGACTGCTCATTCATGGTAATAGGAACTATAACACATTATGTGAATCGAGCTTGGTTAGGGTTGAGCACTTGACAAGACCATTGGTAGGATCCGTTTGTAGCATAAATGGAAGCAATCATCATAGGTCTCCATCTTGCGATTCACCTTCAAGAGCAGCAAGTTATTTTGGAATCAGACTCAACTAAGGTGGTTCAAACAGTCAACTCTAATATGTCCATGGAATGTAAGACACCTCTCTTGGAATGTAAATGTCACGACCCAAATTTGTAGGCCATGAAGTGGACCGGTTTTGGATCCGTGACAAGGGAATGGCCCGCCCCGAATTTGTTTCTCATAGCGGAGAGATCAATGAACTCAGAGTGTGTCATTAACCCTCTCACTTAATCACATCATTTTTAATATAAATACATTTTCTTATCTTTTCACGTCCATTTAAATCCATATAAAATAATCATATTGTAGTGGAATAATAATATCAATGACATAATCCAAGTGCAACAGAAAAGTAATTTATATCCATAATATACAAATAAAGGGGTTCAACGTCTACATCTATCATAAGGCCTTAAATGGCCAATAATACAAGCCCAAACTAAAATGAATAAACGTCTTAAGTCCAATGTCTAGAAGAAGAGTAAACCAAAGGGGAAGTCCTTGGGCCTAGGAGCCCATCTGATCTCTCACCTCGTCATCTCCCTGACAACTCCTAGTGATCCCCGTCCTCCGTGTCTCCATCTACAAGTGGTGCTAATTGGGGTAAGTTTAATGGGCTTGGGAGGGGGTATACAGTTTATACAACACTAAAGGAGGCCAAAGATAATCACAGTAGTAAGTAAGAATAATCAAGATAGACTAAAAAATCAAAGCAAGAATAAGAATGCATTAAGTTTAGTAAACATGTAAGGATACTATGATTCGAGTATGCACATGTCACAAGATAACCACAAGAATATCTAAAGTAGCTCAAGTTGAATCATGCATATACTATCTGCTATATGTCACATGCTGAGTACTATATGCACACGCCTAGTAGTACATGTGCGGCATGTTAATCATAATAGTGTATCATCACATAATGTATTTAAGTGTAAATGAATCATGAAAAGTCTCCAATAAAGCGAATCAATAAGCCATATAAGGTCTCCGATAAAGCATATCATATATATAAACTATTAAAAGTCTCCAGCAAAGCATATCATATATAAATCATAAAAGGTCTCCGATAAATAATATCATATATAAACCATATAAGGTCTCCGACAAATAACTCACCTCCCAAAGGCTGGAACACACAAGCCTCTGAATGCTCGTATATAACCCTAGTAATGGGGTATACACATCTTTGAATGCTCACATATAGCCCTATGAATAGGGCATACACATCTCCGAATATTCTCATACAACCCTACGAGTAGGGCATACACTTATTTGAATACTCGCATACAACCCTACAAGTTGGGCATTCACATCTCCGAATTCTTATATACAGCCCTACAAGTGGGGCATGCACATCTCTAAATACTCGCATACCGCCCTACAAGTGGGCCATCACAAGTACTCACATATCGCCCTATGAGTGGGGCATCATAAGTGCTCACATATTGCCCTACGAGTGTGGCATCTACAAATCCTATATTATTCCCCTAGACTAGGGTAGTCCCATATTATTCCCCTAGATCAGGGTAGTCCTATAAAATTCTCTAAAAGACAAGGGTGCTAAATAAATCCATAGGTTAAGAAGCGATAAACCAAACTCATGCTTTTATAAAGTAATGTAGTAACTATATAAGTGCATCATTTGTAAAAAAATCTACATATTTTATCTCATGAAGAGTTTAAAGAATGAAGCAGTAAATCACATTAAAGGCGTCAAATGCCAACAAGCACGTGAATATATTTGACCCAAATCTATGGACATATGGGAATACTCATGGGTGTAAAATCACTTTATGCCAAACTTCCTACAGTTAAAACCCAAGTATCCCGAGTTCTTTAAAACTCATATAAAAGTATAAGTAAAATCCCTTTGAAAACATAAGAGTAAACCATAACAATGACAACCTACTCATGCCACTAAAAGCTCCTCAAATGATGTAAAACCCAAGGTACTTACACATGAATTCTAAGATCTTAACATAGGAATCCATAGAACATCACAAATTTGCTATAAACTAATATATATTTGAATGAATTTATCAAAAAGGAATAATAAGCTCATGCAAAGAATCTAAAGGCATCTAAGGAACATGTAAGTAATAAAGAAAATCTATAAGAAACATTTTATCAAACATGTAGAGTGCAAGAATTAAGGAACTTAAAAGAAATTAAAGGGTAAACCCAATCTTCACCACAAGAAACCTTTTCAATCCCTACAATCCATGTAAATCAAGCTCCCAAACTCCTTCGCATATGTTAGAGA
>JAOXJP010250161.1:0-36783 GCA_025762735.1 Platanus orientalis
GCATATAATGTTAAATTGTGAACTATGTCATGCTTAGCTATGAATTGTTTTGTTTGAAACCTTCTATAGAATGATATTATAAATGGTAATATGTTAAATTTTGATTTATAATAATATATAAGATTATTGTTATGGGTATGATAAAACATGTGATTATTTTGTATTAAGAAGTAATCTTTGGTAAAAAAAATATGGTTTATAAGAATTAGTGTGATTTGTGTTTGAAAATGAAAGGGAAGTAAGATGATTCATAAGAGCTATGAATGATTTAGAGACCTTAAAGGTTATATCTGAAGAAGTTAGTTATTAAGAGACCCATTGTGGTTTATTAGTTTAGAGATCCCTTGTGGATTATACGTTTCATAGAGAGTAGTAGTTAGAGATGAACACCATAGTGGTTATATATATAGAGACCTCATCAGAGGTTTTATATCTGAGATAGAGACCTACTCACAAGTTTTGTATATGAAAAGCATTTAGAGACCCTATCAAAGGTTTTATATCTAAGACAGAAACCTACTTACAGGTTTTGAATGTGAGAACCATTCAGAAACCCCCTCAAAGGTTTTATATTTGAGACAAAAACCTATTCACAGGTTTTATATGTGAGATAATCACTATGTGCTGGAAGTCTTTAAAATGTAGAAGTGTATGTTTTAAGAAGTACATTGAAGATTGTAGATAAGTGGATTAGATAATTTTTTTAAGAGATCCTTAGATAGTTAAGAGCAAGTGAAAATTAGTGGTTTATAGATCTTAGGAGGATTATAGATGAAAAAAGTGTTTGAACTGTAGAAGTTTCATAGGTAAAGTTGGTATATGAATGATAAATTGTGTGATAAATATAAATTTAAAGTTTTTATTTGTATAAGTAAGAGCATAAGATAAGAATGAATATAAATAAGATAAATTTTGATTATAAAAGTTATTAAATAAAAAAATGTGGATTTTCATGAAGAGTTTTCATTATGTTATAAAAATTGTAGTTCAGTTATGTTTTTAGTAACATGAGTAAAGTTTATTTTAAAAATATTCGTACTAAGTCTTGACTCATATTCTATTGTAGTCTTTATATTATTACCTGCGAGCTATGGACTCATGTTGTTTTTTCAGATTAGCTCTCTATATATATTATTAACAGGTGAGCCCATGGAGTAGTATGAGACATAGCATAATATTTTAAGGAAAAGATGGATTAGATGACTCATTTTATGTTATTTGTTTTTCAGTTATATGTTCAAACTATTTATTTCAGATTATGTTTATAAACCCATATTGAGGATTTATATATTTAGGATATTTTGATTTCAGACCTGATTATGAGAAGCTAATTGAAAGGGTTTTACTTTAAATGGTTAATTTCCTTCCACTATGATGTTAATGATTTAAAAGTTAGATTCCACTATGCATGGTAATGGTTTGGATTAGAAGTTGGTTTTAATTACAAGTATGAATGACAATGAATGAGCTAAGTAAATGTAAGAACTTAATAGTAAAAAAATAAAAAATTAAGAACCCTTTTATAATATTCCGCTGCAAAGGGTCTTGAGTAAGGGAAAGAAGAAGAAGAGTGTAAAGAGATTAACACTCCAAAGTATTATCTAGTGATGGAATTTTTGGGCGTTACATTTTTGTCCTTAAATTGAATGTGCTAAAGTTCAAGCTTAAGAAGTGGAATAGGAAATCTAGTGATGCGTTTAAAAGTGGCAAGGCTGATTGATTGGAGAAAATTAAGTTGCTTAGTGTTATTGAGGAAGGTGGAAGTCTTTCTAGGGAGGAGAATTGTTCCTAAGAGGTTGTTGGGATGGAGTTTTAGTTGTTAGTCTACAAAGAGGAAATCTTATAGAAGCAGAGATTTTCTGTTAGGTAGTTGTAAGAGGGGGATTGTATCTCTAAGTTCTTTCACAAAGTGGCATCAACCCACAATGTCCCCAATCGTATTCACGGCCTCTGGATCAATCGGAATTGGTGTTGTTAGGAACCAATTTGAGAATTTTTATACGAGGCTATACAAAGAAGATCAAAGCTAGTGCCCTCGTCTGGACGGAATGGAGTTTGGTAACCATTCAAGTCTTGATATTGATTGATTGGAAAGACCTTTTACGGAAGAGGAAGTTTTTGAGGTGATTAAGAGCATGAAAGGGGATAAGGCACCACGACCTAATGAGTTCACCATTTCTTTCTATCAAAGGTGTTGGGAGATCATTAAATTCGATTTGATGAAGGTTTTTGAGGAATTTTATCATTCGGAGGAATTTAATGGTTATTAAAACCATACCTTCATTGCACCTATTCCCAAGAAACATAATGCTATGGACTTGAAGGATTTCCTTCCGATCAGTCTGATTAATAGTACATACAAAATCATGTCCAAGACCTTGACTATGAAACTGAGGAGGGCCATTAGCGGCATCATTTCTCAACCTCAAAGTGCCTTCATTGCAAGGCGTCAAATTTTTTATGGGGTTGATTGCTAATGAGTGCATTGATGAGAGATATAAGAGGAGGAAGTGATCCTTTGTAACTTACATCTCGAAAAGTATATGACCACATTAGTTGGGACTTTTTGAATTATATTTTGGAGAGATTCGGTTTTGGCGAGAAGTAGAGAAGTTGGATGAAGGCTTGCATCAAATCGGTCTACTTTGTTTTGGTGAATGGATCTCCGGCTGGTTTCTTTAAGGGGTCACGTGGATTGAGACAAGGGGACCCTCTCTCACCTTTTTTTATTCATTCTTGTTTCAGAAATTTTGAGCAAGTTGATTAAAAAAGCTGAAAATGGTTTTATTCCGGATTTCAATGTGGGTAATGGTGATGTTTCTATTTCTCATCTGTAGTTTCCGGTTTCAATGTGGATAATGGAGATGTTTTATTTCTGATCCCAGACCCTTTTATTTACAGTTTATTTTAAGGTGTTTTGAGGTTGTCTTTGGATTAAAGATCAATCTTTCCAAGATTAAGATTTTTCAAGTGGGGGCGGTGGGGAGATTAATAGTTTGGCCCGGATTTGGGGTGTAAGATTGGTTCCCTCCCGTCTTCGTATTTGGGGCTACCTTTAAGGGAAAAATATAAGTCCAAAAGGGCTTGGGATCTAGTGGTCAAGAAGATCGATAGAAAACTCGATTCTTGAAGGTTGCTCCTCTTTCGAAAGGTGGCCGATTAACTTTGATCAAGAGCTCCGTGGTTAGTATTCCTAATTATTTTCTTTCTCTACTCACAACTCCGGTTTCAATGGCAAATAGGATCAAGAGAAGATTTAGGAATTTTTTGTGGAATGATTCTAAGGATCATCATAGATATCATTTAGTATATTGGAAACATGTTTGTCGCCCTTTCTGCAAGGTGGGCTTGGAATTAGATCAATTAGAATTCATAATCAGGCTCTTTTGGGGAAATGATTGTAGAGATTTGGGATAGAACAGGACAGTCTTTGGAGGCAAGTGATTGTGGCTAAGTACGGTAGTACCTCGGTTTGGAAGACCAATGAATCCAATCAAGGTCATGGGTATGGTTTCTGGAAATCCATCCTGGGGGGAAGGAGGATTTTTGGAAGTGCATTCGCTTTTGGCTATGTTCAGGTGAGGAGATTACTTTTTCGGAGGATCTTTGGATTGGGGACGGTCCTCGGAAGGAGGATTTTAGATATATATATACATATATATTCGCTCACTTGTAACAAGCAAGGTAGCATTGCGAACAACTTCATCCATAGTCATGGTGGTGGTTGGGTGCTTAAGAAGGAACCTCAACGATTGGGAAGTAGGGGAGTTGACCAGTTTGTTGGGTTGTTTAGACTTTGGAGGGTTTTAAGATAGGGATGGGTTTGTGTGATGGGTGGGTGTGGGTCAAGAACAACAAGAACATATTTTCTACTAAATCGTTCTACAAGAGTTTGGTTGGTCAGTCTACTGTTTTGATTACTGGTAATGGCATTTAGACTTCAGGTATCCCTTCAAAAGTTTCCTTCTTTATTTGGAATACTTTCCTGGATAAAATTCAAACTCTCAAACATCTTAAAAGTAGAGGATTAGACTACAATTTTTTACCCGGTGTGTGGGAGAGGTAGGGAGTCCACATGCCCCAAGGACATAGTCAAGTGCACTAAGAGGCCTAGATACCTCAGTTATCGAAAAAAAAAAGTAGAGGATGGAATTTGGCAAATAGGTTTGTTCTTTGTATGAAGGAGGAGGAGTCGGTGGATCATATCTTTATTCATTGTTTGTTAGTGAGGAATTTTGGGGATTTTTTCCTCTCTCCTTTCAATATCTACTGGGCTCTACCATTCCGGTTTATGGATCTCATTTCTGATTGGTGGATCAAAGACTTAGAGGGTATGCCTAAAATTGTTTGGCGCTATCTTTTGGAGGCTATTTGTTGGGGTATTTGGAAGGAGAGGAACAAAAGAAGGTTATAAGGTAATTTTGCATCTTGTAAAATGATCCATTATGTTGTTTACCGTCTTTTGTTTGATTGGGCTTCCATTTTGGATGAGTTCGATGAGAGTGAGTGGTCTTTGTTTTGGAGTAAGATTAAGTAGTGCTGCCCTTTTGGGGCATTCTTGGGGTTAAGCTTTTTAGTTTCTATGTTCTCCTTGTTTTTTTCTGTTTTCCTTTGGTTCACTTCCCAAGTGAACGTGCTTAGTTCTTGTATCTCTTGTTGTTTCTCTTTTTCTGAATAAAGCTCTGATTTACCTCTTAAAAAAAAGAATCAGAAAAAGGTGGGAAAACTCATTTTAATAGATGAAATATTGGTGACTGAATCTGCATTACCACTGATATAGCAAGGCTCTCTAGGACACGATAGATTCACAATTTTTTTTTTTTTTGAGAAGAAATAAATTCACAATATGATGATGAGAACTACTAAACTAATGAGGCAATATGTAGAGGATTGTCAAGAATATAGAGTCCCTGATCCTCATGACCTCTACCAATTACGGTCTTCATCACGGTTTCAAAATTCGTCTGATCCAACTTGGAATCAGACAAGACCGAGCCGAGTCTAGGCAGTGGAACACAATCCACAGGGCATCGTCCAAAGATCAGACAATCCACGACCGAATCATTCCAACACATCCGATCCTCGCAAGGGATCAGCCGATCCACATGTGAATGGTGCTAGTGTTAGGAATCTTACATTTAAAACAAATTTAATTGTGCTAGTGTTAGTCCAATCCACTTGCACTTAAGCCAAAATCTTGCAACTTTGCACCAAAAACAAGGTTTGGCTGGTAGTATTAGGAAATGATCGAACTGTTAGATCCAACATTATAATGAACATTACATATTTGGCCACTAGATCACATATTTTCCATGTAAAAAGCACCAAAAATTTATGGGGGTACTGCCTCCCAAGACCCCACCACGGGAGTTAGGCCGAATGACATCCCCCCTTGAAATCCCCCAGCATTGATGGTGGGGGGGACTAGATCAAGCTTAATCAACCCATCAGTTACATCGACAAATCAAGTATGATTATATTTTTTAACTTTACTTATATGATATGGTATATAGTTTAGTTTTTATGCATTAACATGTATTATGGTGGGGGGTACTTATACAAGCCTCGTAACAATGTCTGTACATGCATGAAGCACTTAACATGCCTACAAATATGTTTTTCCCTTGAAATTTTCATTGAAACCTTTCTACTATTTTTTTAAGATTTGTTAAGAATTTTTTTCAGATTTGTAAAATGGGGGATCATATATGGATCAAACGATCCACACTGGATCGTCCAATACAGAATGGTCCAGGATCAGAATCAGGGCCAAACAATCCAGGCAACCATTCCGAGTTTTTGAATCATGGTCTTCATTAATCTCAGTTGGGTTACATTGTTCCCACTTCCTAGCCCTTTCTGAAGTTTAGAAGAATCAAAATTTCCATTATGATGGTATTTCAATAGAGTCCTACTTGAGTGTAATATTCCAAAAAAGTCCTAGTATGTAATTTTCTAGTTCTTATGATTGCAACAAGTACTTAGTATTTTTGTGCAGCATAAGGATTAGAAAGTATCATTACTATTTTGGTTGGATTTTATTTTTTTTGTAGGAACTGTAGTGTTCTCCTATTTTGGTTGGGTTCTCTTTTTACAAGAATTGAAGTGTTTCCTTTTTTTTTCATGAATGTTTTCCTATTTTATTTGGGTTTTCAATTTTGGTTGGGTTTTCTCTTGTAGTAGAAATTTGAATGTTTTCCTATTTTGGTTGGGCTTTCCTTTTCAGAAAAAAAAATGGAGGATTACAATGGAACTAGTCCTGGATACTAGCACTTTGGCCTATATCTCTTCTATTGAAAGCAATGGAAGAAGTTGAATATTGTCCACTAGTTTGCTCTTGCTTTGGTGGACTCCAAGGTGCTGTTAATGGTGAATTCCATTAACTACAGTTGTGATGGATTTCATAACAGTTCAAGGTGGACTCCTTGAACAGTTTCTTCTCCTTCTCCTAAACCCAAACCTCATACCCCCTTTCCATTCAACAAATCCCACCTTTTTGATATTTTGGAAGTTTGTCTGGCATCACTTAATATAATAAAACAAATATTTTAATAAAATAATAAGTTCAGGATTTATAAATAGTAATGAAGAGATTTATTACAAACGGTCAAATGAGACTTCATTTTAAATGGTGAAACATAACTCAAAATAAGAAAAAGACAGACTATACACATTGAGCATATGCTTTTCTTTTCTTTCAAGAAGAACGATATGTGCTTCAGATGTGTAAGTACTCAGTAAACAATGCTATCAATGCACCAGTATTAACTCCTAGTTGCAAAATGTGAGAACTAAGACTCAGTCAAGAAGCAAACTTTTTTTATGCTCAACAACAACTTGACTACCATGATGTGAATGGGTTTACATACATGCAGAAGTTGAGGAAAAATAAATAAATAAATATATATATATATCAAATATGTTCAATGGAGTTTGAGATGAAGATTAAATCCATACCCATCTCAAACGCAATGAAAAGACTCCAAGAAAGTCTAGGAAAATGCAGTATGGCCAACCAGAAGAACAATGTTACATACATTACTTAAATTTTGATAAATAGGTCCTTATATGTGCATTTCAAGTCGAGAAAACAAAGAACCAACCTGTGTTAAATACACTGTCAGCATTCTTGGACTGGAATGACTCCAAAATCTTCAAAGAGTTTTGCAACTTGATTTTGAGCTCTTCAAGAACAGCAGCAATTTCAATAACTTCAGGTGTAGACTGTTGTTGAAGCTGAACAAGACAAAAGTATGACAAAGATGTTTCACATTTGAAACTAAATTGACAACTTCAATATGGATCAGGATAAGACCTGGAATCATAATATTATCAACCAACATGGCTCGTTATTAGGAAGAAAAAAGAACTTGAAAGCAAGTACATATGTGAGATTTAACATTCCTGAAGGATTTGGAATGGCATATTCCAACGTCTAAGTAGAAACAATCAGTTGTATTTGAAACTAAAAATATACAAAAGAAATCTTCCTTTGACAACTGCAAGATGGATCAGGGTAAGAGTTGAAATCACAAAACTATCAACCAACATGACTCGTGATAAGAAAAATAGTCTAGAAAGCAAGTACATATGCAAGATTCCACATGACTTCGTATAGGGAGGATTTATGATGCCATGTTCAAACTTACAAGTAGAAATAAGAGTTGTATGTGCAACAGGATATAAAGAGTTATTATACTTTACCAAACTTGGCCAATGAGATTTTTCCAGTAACAGAAGTATTTCTTCAATATGCTCCCTATTCTTCCACATGTTCTCGTCAATTTTATGGGGAGGAGGGCAATCTGCTTCACGTGCCAAGACACTTTCAGCTGAAGAAAAAAAAATCCCCATCAAATTTTCTGAACAACACAAGATACTCCAATATTCAAGAAATAATTGTTGAAAGTTCTTTTTTCTTTTTTCTTTTTTTTCTTTTTTTTGGAATTAGCCTTTGTTAGTGGTGTAACAGAGAAAAATGCCAACGACGCCCTCGCTGATCCCTACTGGTAAGTCGCCATAAAACCTCTGAAAAGTTGCTGCACCCAATACTCCCTCCATCAAACCATGAACAGATGCATTTCTCATCCCCCAGTCTTTCCCTTAGCCTTGTCCCTAACCCTAAATTTCCCCTTCATGCTCCACCACTTCCGTATCCCAACATTGGTAACTTCCCCTCTTTAACCCAATCTCTATACCTATTCATATTCAATCCTCCGTCTATTCACCTTCACCTTCTTCGTCATCCATCCTCCCACTTCCATTCTCTCTCATCACCTGCTCTAGCTATAGAGCGCCTGCGCATACAAGCAAGACCTTCGTCAAATCTTTATTAAATGGTGGGTTGGCAATCAAAATATCAGAGATGAATAGGGGTCTCGTTTCTCTAAATCGGGAAAGCTCAGCCTGGCTGGCTGAAGCGATTTTCAGTGCCTTCAAAAAATCAAAAACTACAACGGTCAGGCACAAAATGAGAGAATGCAGTTGTTCTCTTAACTGGAAGTAAGACAAAATTTGAGAGGTTGGTATATCACAACCAGTGTTCTTCAAGGGACGAACTCATGTGCAAAGTGATGTCCCTAAAGATCAAGACGGTAAGGATTGGGCTGACTTTGCCCGGTTCTCTTCCAAGACAGCCACTGGCTCCAAAGAGAAGGATCATGTTCAATTTTCCAGTCCCTCTGAAAAGAAACCAATAGCCAACCATGTCCTGCTCACAAGGAAAATTTCCCCAACAAATGCCATGCATGAATCCCACCCAAAGTTTCTTCCCCTTACAAGGAGGGTAATTTCATTGCCTAACAAGATCAAGAAAACTACAAGGCATAGTCCAACTTAAAGGTGGCCAGCGGAGAAAGTTAGCCCAAATTGAGCCAGCAAAGGAGCAATGAATCATGATGTGATTTCCAGATTCCCAATCCCTCATACAAATGGGGCATATGTGATGCAAGAGACACAAGGAAGGTCTGCTTCTTTGGAGCATGTTTAAGGTATTCATACGGCAATGAGCAGCGATCCATATAAAAGCTTGAACCCGAGGGAGGGATATCCCTTTCCAAACCTTGGAAACCGGAAAAGAGAGGAGAAATTGAAGATAAGATCTTATCAAAGAAGGATTTTACTGAAAAAGAGCCTGAAGAAGTAAGAGACCAAGAATAGGGTCTCATTTAAGCACTAGAAGCTCAAGATTTAAACAACAAATCAATAGTGGAATTTAGAGACTTAAAGGAAGGAGAAGATGAGGATGAAAACCTTACCAAACAGTGGAGGAAAACCCCTCTTTTGATGCCTACAGCTGCAATTTGGCTTAAACACGTTGCTCCAATAACCAATCAAGAACTCCTCGTTGGACAGTAGATTTTAGAAATCGAACATGATGCGGCAGCATTGCAATGGCTTGAGAAGATATATCATCTTTGGAAGCCAAAGCCAAAGTCCAAAGAGAATTTTAAGAAGAAAGCTTGTTGTCCATCTAATTAGAGTTAGTTTTTCCTATGTTTTGGGGTTTAATTTGAGGGAATTTCATGTAATAAAGCCTTACGAGCGATGGGGTAGGAGTTAGTAGCAATTTAGAGAAGTTTTAGAAGTGTTCAGCATGTTTTTTAAAAGATTTGTAAAGTTTTTTTAGTGTTGGCAGTACAACATTAGAGTAGGGGTATTTTAATCCAAAATTTTCATTAAAGATTTAAAGGCTTATAAAGCCCAATCGTCGGTACTTGTATGAGAGTTTTTTTATGAATGAAAACTTGAAAAATTAGGAGCCTACGACTGGTGTATCTCCTCCCCACAATCCCTCACACCTAAGGTGAGTTCCCCTTCATTCTTTCTATCATCTTTCTTCTCTCCTCTCCTCTTCTTTTCTTCCTTGCATTTCCTTCTCTTTTCTCTTTTCTTCTAAACTTGATTTTCTGCCTTTTTTCTTCTCTTACATCATCTTTCTCATCTCCCATCACTCCTTTTAGATCTCAACATAATTTTCTACATCTTTTTCTTTCTTTCTTGAAACCCCTTGCTACAGAAAATTTTCAGCAACCACCTTTTACTTTTATCCCTTTCATCCAAAACCTAATTCCTTTCAACCCTAAGCCTTCCATGACCAACTAAACCTATCAATACCTATTTCCCTCATTTCTAACGCTAAAATCCCTATTTCTTGAATTTTCCCCAATTTTCAAGAACTTTGAATTCAAGAAACCGAACCATTGTAGCCGCCCATTCTAAGTCCCAATTTCCTTTTAATTTTCGATCATAGAACAATTCTACAGCCTAAAAGGAAGGGTGCAGCTTGGTGTCCCCTAAATTTTAGGGCATCAAAAGTGAAAACCCAAATTTTGGGAATATTTTGACCTTTCTTGAATTCTTCTTGTTATTTCATCAATTTCTCTTCAGTTTCCTTTATTCTTTACTTCTAATTCTCGATTTAACCTTTCTTGGATATAAAGATTGAATTTCTTGCATTATTTTGTCAAAAATTTGGATTCTTGAAGTGTTTAATTAAACTTTCAGCATTATTGAATCTCAATTCAAGATTCAATTTTTCTTGCATAAAATTTTAGTTTAAGCTTTTGTTCATCAATTAACTATTGTGAGAACCTAACCTTATTGGGATCCTACATCACAACACCTTATATCTAGTGATTGTGATCTCACAATAATACTAGGAGGTTGAGAGAGGGTGGAAGAAGAAGGGGGTACTTGGTTCGGATTTTAGAATCAGATTCTAGGGCATAATCGATTTTGGGCCGTATAGAGGTGTTTGGTTCGGATTCTAGAATCCGATTCTAGGTAATTAGAATCAGACGAAAGGTTGATCTAGTAATTTTGACATTGCAATTTTGCGCGGGTTGATGGAGTGAATGAAAAGAAGGATGTGAAATACCCCAAAAGTCGCTCATTTCAAATGATTCCAAAGGCTCATCTCCTGCAGGAATGCTTTTGTTACCTCTCATCTCTCTGTAATCTTCGTCTCTCTCTCTCTCTCTCTCTCTCTCTCTCTCTATGTATGTATGCTTTCATTCCTCACCTCTCTCCTTAAACCCTCCCTCTTCCATATCTTCATCTCTTTCTTCTCTCTTCCCTCATCAACATCATCTTTCTGATATCCTTTTGTCATGACGATACTCTTGGCTTTAAAAAATGGCCAATCTAATTACTACAATGCAGACCTGAAGTCTGCATTTGTTAAAAATCTTACCTCAAATAACCTTGTCTTTCCTTGATAAGCATAAGAGAACATGGTTTCAAAACTCGGCCGTCTCCAAATCGGATCGCCCAATTCGACTCGTGATCGGCCATGAACAAGCCAATCCGGGCCTATGGATTGTATTGAATCATTCTGAACCGAACAATCCAACCTAGAGATCGGCTGAACCTTATATTGCCTTTAAAAAATCTCTTCTTTTTTTTTTTTCATTAGATCTGACCTTATAGTGAATGGTCCAGATTTAGCCGCCAGATTACATATTTTCCATGTAAAAACACCAAAATTTTCTAAAGGGGACACTGCCCCCAAACCCCCGCCAAGGGAGGCTAAGCCCACTAATGCAACCCCCCTTGGAACCCCGGCATTGACAGTGGGGGGCAAGCCCACACACCCCACCGTCCCATAATAGAAAGGATCCAAACAAGGCTATATCAAACTTCACCAACTCATTGACTAGAACAACGAATCATGTATTATTTTATTTTTTATCTTTATTTATATGATATTATATATAGTTTAGCTTTTATGCGTTAGATGTAATTATATTGGATGTTTGATTAATTAAACTACAATCTTGAATTTATACAAGCCTCGAAACCTTGTTCATACATGTATTATACACTTAGCATGCCTACAATTATGTTCATCATTATTTATATGTTATTGTATATGGCTTGGTTTTTATGCCTTAGAAATCTAGAAGCAATCATATTGGATGTTTTCTTATGAAATGTACAATTTTGATCTTTATATATGCTCGTAACAATGTTTATACATTTATGATGCACAAACATACCAAAAAATTATGTTTTTTCATTTAAACTTTTTATACAAAGTACTATAAGAATTTGTATGGATTTTTTAGATTTTTTTTTTTTAATGTTTTGACATTGGATCGGTTTCGGACCAAACGATCCACACCTGGATCGCTGATACAAGGCTGACCCAAACCTAGATCGATTTTAGGTCTAAACAATACGGGTCAGAGATCCGAGTTTTTGAACCATGTAAGAGAACAATTGAAAATCTGATCTCACATTGTTCTATTATGCTCATCAAGGAAAGGCAAAGCTATCTAAGACGAGTTGTTCTACGGTTGCTCAAACATAATTTACAACCTTCATCTATCTCTTCTCTCTTATGCTCATCTCCTTATTTTACAAGTATAACCTTGTTCTACGGTTGCTCAGACAAGTCTAACACCCTGTCCTCAGTCACTTGCCATATAAGATGAAAATGGCATTCCTTGTGATCAAGTTCGTTTTACCATCAATAAAAAAGATGAACCCGAAGGGAAGTGGGAAGGGGAATACAAAATAATTGTTCCATTGTTCCACCGAAGAAGATGAACACCCAAGCAACGGCTTCTCAATGGATTCTAAAATCATCTACCAAAATCAGCAAGTAACCATATGGGATTCTGGATTCTCACAAAATCAGATTATGAGAATCCAAAATCAGAATCAATAATCAGATTCAAAAATCCGAACCAAATGCCCCCGAAGAAAGAGAAGAAAACGCAGTAAAAGAATAGAAGAAGATGACATTAAAGAATAATAAAAATATAGGGGCAATACCCTGGGGGAGCCCACGGCTACACCCAAGAAGGGATGAGATAAAGGGTCTCAACCCAACAAACAGACTTCAATTTTCAATAATCGATAACCATGTCCATTCAATCGTGCATATGGCCTTTAAATAGGCTTACAAATCCAAAATAGAAACAGACTCCTAAAGCACTAAGACTCCTAATATAAATATGACTCACGACTTGGACTCATTTACATAATATTTCCCGATTTCAAACATGACTCTTAAACTTATTCTAACTATAACATGTCAACCAGCCCTATTCAACCAATTATTTTGACTCTTTTAAAACTCCTAGATAACATAAAAGACCCTGGTACATTGCCTTGTTACAAATATAACACATTTATCAAAACAGAAACAACCCTAACCAACTTGATCCACAAGGTCTCCTTTCTTTGGGCTTGAATTTGGTCCTCCTGTGTCGGGGAACATGCAAAAGGCACTTTGTGTTGTCAACATCAAAAACCCAACAAAAAACAAATCAAAATAACCTACTTTTGGGTGGGGTGATTTGGATACAAAATCTGTCCAACCATGTGTTGAATGTAGCTTGTTATGGTTTTGGATTCCAGCAGCTTGTTGTCCTTTATTCTTGAGGATTTCAGTCCAATCAAATGGAACTTTAATGGTAGCAACAAAAGATAGAGAACACTATAGATAGAAAGAAGATGAAAGAAAGAAGAGAACAACTAAAGAAGAAGAGAGGAGAAGTGACCAACTGATTGGGAGCTAGAGGCACCAACCCCTTGATTCAATCACAGATCCAACCATGAAATAAAGAGAGAGAGACAGATCTCCAACTTTTTTATTTATTTCAATCAATGGTAAACCCTACATGTCGTGCAGCCCATTAGTAGGCTTCCAAACAATTAAAAAAAATAGAAACTTTCTAAAATAGACTCCTATTCTAATTAGGACTCTTGCTAACTTAAGACTTCCAATAAATAAAATAGTAAAACCTTCCCTTAGAAGGGCCATCGACCAGCTCTCTAAAGGGCTTCACTTTTGACTTATGGGCCCACTAAAAGACAAAATACTATAGGTTTCTGACCAGCCCTATTATTCCCTAATGTCCCTCAGCTTAAAAACCTTATTACAAGTATAACCCATCAAAACTAAACACCCAAAAAAAAAAAAAAAACCATCCAACTAAACACCCTAAACTACCCCTGATTTCTCTGCTCCCTTTCTTGGATCTTTCTTGGGTTGAGACCTCCAAATCGGCTGCTTCTTCTCAAGCCAATCAATGGCTGTTGCATCAATTTTGGGGCAATACATCACTTTAAGTTAAATTTTCCATTGTCCTCTACATTTCCTGTATTACATGTTTGGGGGCAGGGAACTAGGATTTTAGATTCTAGGATGGAAGAGATCCATTGGTCCTCCCCTAGTTTGATCTATTTTCCATCACCCACCTGCTATTTGATACCTTTCACTAAGGTATCTCTTCCCCTAATCAGAGTATTGCAAATCCACGAGCTGTTATTATTACTTTTTTATTCCAGAAGCTTGCATTTTGATTAGTTGAATGATTTAAGAAGCCTTACCCACAAGGGCCCCGGGTTTTCAAGAATTTGCTAAGGCTGCTTTGCTAGAGTGGCTAAGTTAAAGATATTGAAATCTCTGGAGCCTAGGCCACTTTCCCGTTTATTCGGCCTAGATTCCTCCCAGCTACCACGATTTATTTTCTTGTCTAAGTCATTTTGGCGGGGAATAAGAAGCACAGCATCATATGGGATGAAATAACATAAGCTGCAGCCTTTAGGAGAATTTCCTTTCCAGACTGAGTAATTTCTTGTTTTCTGGACGCATTTATCTTTTTCAAAACTATTACACTAAAACCAAGCTCCCAAAAAAGCAGCAAACCCTAAAAGGATAAGACAAACCATTTTTTTTTTCTTTTGATAAATAGGACAAACAATCTGTGGTTAACGGTATCTCACACATTTTAAATTTTACTAGGTTTACGGAGAAGAGCACAAATATTGGAATTACAGCAAACATCAAGGAATGGGGAGCATAATTACTCAACAAATTAGGGGGCGGGGACAAGAAATTTGACGGGTTTCTCAATAAAATGTAAATTAGATGTGTGTGTGTGTGTGTGTGAGAGAGAGAGAGAGAGAGTTAACCTTGAGTCATTGGGAATCCCTTCTGCAAATCGTTCGAAATCGAACGGAGCTGGGTTGACAACCTAGAGACGTCGTCGGGAAGCGGTGTGTATGGATACTTATCATAGTAACGGGCCAAAAAGGCCCTTGTTAACGGCACCAAACCCTCAGTGGAGGCCATGGCCAAGGGAGAGTCGTATACTGTGGGGTTCTGATTAGATCGATCGATCGATCTTCTACTTTTTCTCCTCCCTCCAAGCAGAAAGAACAATAAGTCGAGTGGATGAAGGAGTTCCTCGGATGGACGGGGGCAAGAGAGATCTAGAGAGTGGAAAACCTGGGCAAGTCCACATGCGCTTACGAAGTTGCGGTGAATTTACAAAGCGGGTAAATATGGGAGCTGCTAGTCGCACCGTTAAAATTTCTAATTTTTTTTCTTCTCTTACCTAAAATACCCCTCCTCCCACAACTTGACTCCGCACCGGTGACCACTGGCGGCTGCAACGCCTCATGCAGCCCCCCTCCTCCTCTCTCTCTCCTTCTCCCGCACTCCCGTCTCTTCCTTTTTTTCTCCCTCTTCCTCTTTTTTCTCCCTCTCTCCCACACCTATCCTAGAAAGTAGAAAAAAGATCCTAACTTTCTTCCTCTTGATAATTGGGGATCAGATCCATCCAGCAAACCTCCTCCATCACCACCTACCCCACAGCCATATTATCAAAAAGTCATTATCCTCATAAACAAATCCAGTCCCTATAAGTCACCAAAACCTATCTATCCTATCCCACTTTCCAAGCAACGTATTGGTTGTTTCATGTTCTCTCCAAAATCCTCATCATATTAAGAGAAATTTTCATCTTCGAAAGATTTTGAATATCCCCAACAAAAGGCAAAACATCAATAGAAAATCAAAACCCCCTCCACAAAGAATCCTGATGGCACTAGTAAAAGTGTTTTCCTTGGAGAAGCAACACTAAACTAACAAGTAAAAAATACAATTATTCAAAATCGCACCCTGTAGAAGATTATTCACAATCAAGAATCCATGGCCCAGACAGTTACAAAATGTAACTTCCATTAAAGAAATAATCTCGAAAATAATAACCAATATAAAAATTTTAGAAAATGAATTATACACCATTGTTACCACGGTCAAAGAATTCTCTCTAGCATCACAACAAATTGTAACCAAAGAAACAAAGAAAATGCATCTTGAAAATCAGCTTAGATCCATTGAAGCATCAAATCAATTCTTGGAAGCCTAACAACCAATTTATACCTCTCCCCCAACCCAATCCTTCTTATCTAATCTACATTCTGCCTTACAACCCTTACTAAGCCTACTTACCAACCCCAAGCAACTTTCCAACCCCTTGTGTTATACCAACACCTCTATGATATGTTTCCTCAATCATATCATTCAGTCATAAAGCCTCGATATCCCAAGTCATCTTCCCCAGCCCAGACTAAGACTCCCAAACCAGCTACCCCAACACCAAAAACCACGACCGAACTACCTGATCCTACCATCGGAGCCTCCTCTCGCCCCCACCCATCCATGTTTTCCATATACATATTTGAACCAATAAATCTCATTTCATCTTTCCTCAAAACCCTTTCAATCAACCCCAAAAATCCCCCTGAACTAAATATTCTTCTTAATCTCGAAACTTCAGATTCAGATGAATCATTAGAAGTCTTAATGCACGAAGACATGCAACACAAACCACATGTTGAAGATCCACAAGTTTATCCATTGGTTGATCCCCCTCTTACTCCTCGTACTCATATACCACCCCAGCAACAAATAAGAGTTTTTGCAGACACCATAGATGTCAAAACTTTATTCTCTATTGATGAAGTTCCTCCATTGCGATGGAGAGACAAACTTCTCCAAATGTATGCATGGATTGATGTTGAGATGCAAGACCCAGATGCCCATCTCAGAGATATTATTGGTAAATTCGCCTCCCAACTCAGTGGGAGACTGAGAGAATGGTGGATAAATCTTGGTGAATACCACTAGTTACAGGCGTTGCAAGACACATCCATTGATAATTTCATGACCATTTTTCATAATGAGTTCCTTGGAGCAGTCACACACTAGACTACCATTGCCAGAGAATAATATCTCTGCATGAAATGTTATTCCTATAAGATAAAATATCTAAAAAAGCATTACAACAATACGTCAAAGAGATTTTATCTCCTGAAAGGAATGGATGATCCCAATTCAAAACAAGTCTTCCTCAATTCCCTTCCAGTTCCCCTTGGCAATGAAGCTTTCAAGTTCCTTGAAACAAAAGGTATAACTCTCCAAAATGCCTCTCTTACTGAAATTTATCAGAACGCTTTGCTTGCGTTGGAGAAATTATGCAACCAGAAGAAGTTCTTACACACTTTTGAAGAAATGAGAAATAAAATAGGCACAGCCTGTGACAAGAAAGATCTCTCCATCAAATGCAAAGATAAAAAAGATTGTCTTTGCCCTTCATACAAAAAGAAGCACTTCAGAAAATGATTTCCTAGCTATTTTCCTAGAAAATTCCATAACAAGATAAAATGGAAATTCTTATCAAAGAATAAGTTAAGAGGAAAAACGAGATCCAGGTGCTATGTTTGCAACCAAATAGGCCATTTAGCAAAAACCTACCCGAATAAGAAGAAGAGAGAAAAGTTTTTCTAGCACCTTCTTCAATATGCAGACCCAGACGACTTCTCAGATGCATAATCTGTATTTTCTTTCAAAGATGAGCATACTCCAGACTAACACTAGCTCAAGAGCAGTCTGAAACTTATGACATTAACGACATCTTTGCCACCTCTTCCCTATCATAGCACTCCCAACCGATCCCTACCTCCAAAATCCAAATCCATCTGTCAGCATATGCAAAATGCCTCCCAAGTTATTGCATTTTTTTACACCGGTGCAACAGCCTCCATCATCAACCCAAAACTCGTTCCAACCTCTCATTAGAAACCTTTCTCTCAAAACTTCAGAGTTGTTAATGGCGCTTATTTTGAGATTGACCAAATTGGCAAACCCATCCTTATCCAACTCTTTCCCACTTTCACCATCCAACACCAAGTCCTAGGCTCACATCTCTCCGGAAAAGATTTAATTATCAGCTTTAACATTCTGCATACCATCCCCCACATTCGTTGGACTCCCACAGGTCTAGGATACAAGGAATATTTTCTCCCTTGGTCTCCTATTCCGAAGTTGTATATCCATCACCTTGATCCTAATCCTTTCTCTCAAATCCCATATTTGTGTTGAATCTTACAACGAGTTTCTCCTCAAACATCCAAAACCTTTTTGACAAAATCCCCAATTTTTTGTTACTTTACCTTTCAAGCTCAACAAGGATGTCAATCCCACGCGAACCAATCACAAGGGGCATGAATCCTTCTCACTAATCCCTTGCAGTTCAATAACTCCAATTAGAACAAGAGAGACTGATCGAACCCACTTCATCTCAATGGGCATATGAAGCCTTTTATGTCAATAAAAAAGCCAAGCAAACCAGAGGAAAATTTAGGCTTGTCATAAATTACCAACCCATTTTTTGGCAGATGACAAATTTCTCATCCCACAAAGATCTTCTCTTTTCCAACACCTCACTAATGCCACCATTTTTTTCGAAATTTAACCTCAAAGCAGGATTTTGGCAACTTGACATTCACCCAAATGACTGAGCCAAAACGGCATTTTGCATTCCCAATCATCATCACCAATGGACCGTAATGCCTTTTGGCTTAAAAAATGCTCCCTCCCATTTCTAGAAGGCCATGATCACAATATTTAAACCTATTTTAAATAATGCTTTGGTTTATATTGATGATATTTTGTTATTTTCCCTAGATGTACAATCTCACATACAGTTGCTTCATCACTTCAGTAACATCCTCCACCAGTATGGCATCATGCTCGCAACAAAAAAGGTTGTCATTGCCACTACATATATTGACTTTCTCATAATGCATATATCAAATGGAAAGTATTTGTTGCAGCCCCACATATCTATAGCACTCTAAGACTTCCCTAATCAGTTGACATCTGTTAAGCAGATCCAACAATTTCTTGGTCTTGTAAATTATATGGCCGACTTTGTCCCTCATATTGCTACACGTAGAACCTGTCTTTCTCAACTTCTAAAAACAGATGCTCCACCATGGGAACAAAAAACACACTGATGTTGTCCAATTCTTAAAAACTTGTTCCACAAAGCTTCCACCTCTTCAGATCCCTGCTACAAGTCTCAGAATTCTCCAAACTGACGCCTGGGGAGCCGTTCTTTACGAAGAACTCCGGGGAGATAGGCACCCCTGTGGCTATAAAAGTGGAACATTTTCAAAGGCTGAACAAGAGTATCATTATACTTTCAAAGAAATCCTTACAATCAAAAGGCCCATTGAAATTTTCCAATTTCATCTCATTGGCAATCATTTCACAGTAGAAATGGATATGAGTTTTTTCCCTATAATGCTGCAATTCAAGAGAAAACTATTGGCTAACCCACAACTCCTCAGATGGGCAAATTGGTTTTCTCAATGGGATTTTCAAACCAAAAATATAAAAGGAACCACTAATGTTCTCACAGATTACTTATCCTGAAAACCCATCAATTTCCTCATGCCCATTCCCCTTGTTTACTCATTAGACCCTATTCGTGACCTACCATTTGAAGTCTGAACCCAAGTCCTCGAATTTTTTCAAGCTAAATGAAATTCCCATTGGTGGATTTTCAAACATATCCCTCACCCAGATTATCCTTATCTTATCACTCACTTTGTCTGAAATTACTATCACATTCCCAAAGAATCCCTTTGTTACCTCTAGTATCTTTTGGAAGCCTACACCATTGCCTTCATCTTTGACATCCCTCGCCTCTTTGCCTACCTAAACCAATGTCTCATTAACCCAGTCCTTAACCATGATTAAGCGGGACTCATGAAATGGCTCTAATGGTTCTATCCCATCACTACATGGCAACAAATGTTGCAAATCCATCATACCAAGTATGTTTTCATCACCTTAAAAAATCCTATGGATATCATTAAAGACAATGAAGAAGAACATGTGTACTATACTCATGACCCACAAGTGAAAATCATCTAGTGGTACACTTACAACTTGGCAGATGAGTATAATTCCCACCTGGCAGATTGGGTCATTTTTAAGGCTAACATGTGTTCGCTCAACAACACAAACTATGCCGAGATCCCAGTTACCATTGTAGCAGATCCCTTTATAGACCCACAGCATCCATATCACAGCAACTATTCGAAAGTCTTAAAGCCTTTTTTGACCGGATAGGATTTCTTGATGACAGCTCAGTAGAATCCTCTGCTTTTGTCGGACACTAGGATGACCCAGTTTAAAGTGATAGCGACTAATCCTATGTGGCAGACCAACCCACATGCATCCCAAACCCCTTCACATGATCTCACGTGAAGCCCATTTATGTGTCAACTTAGATGTTTATTTTGTTTTGGATTTTTCTTTCAAATCTAGCTTTGTCCTTGTCTATAAAAGGTTGATTAGTTGTGTGTTTTAGGCAAACTGGGAAGTTTGTCCAGATCGTCTTCTCTTATGCTTTCAATAGTCCTTATCTTTCAAGTTCCTTATCTTTCTGTCCTATGGGTCTGAATAGGGCGCTAAGAGAAAAAAAGAAAAAAAGAAGAAGAGGGAGAGAGGGAGAGGGAGGGAGGGAGAGAAGGAGAGAAAATAAGAGGACGAGGAGAGAGAGGTGGTGCAGAAGAGAGTGGGTTGCCGCTGGAGGGGCTACCACCGCAGTCGGCGTTAGAAAGAGAGGGGTGGGGGTTTAAGAGAGAGGGAGGAGTGGGGTATTTTAGGTAAGGGAGGAAGTTGTGGAAGGGGAATAAAAGGAAAAACAAAAAAAAGTGATGTGGGTTTAGAAATTTGTGTGGGTAAATAGAAGCTCTCGTAAATATATCACGCTAGTATAAATCCAGGATGGTGTCCAAGACACCATGTGACTTCACATGTAATAAAATGAGTAGTGCCAGATGAAATTTTAAATTCCCATCCATTTTATTCTAAATGAAGTCACCTGGTGTCCTGATCACCATCCTAGACAGAAAATTTACTCCCTCTGTATTTTTATTAAGGTGACTCCTTGGTGTTTCTTTTTTTTCATATTTAACCAGCCAAATCATCTACCCCCGATGGATTTACACGAGGTTTACACCCTCTAATAATATTAGTCCACATAGCATATAGTGAGTTTTAATGTTAACTTAGAAATTGAATGTTGTAACATCTTCGTTTCTTTTGTAAATGCATATGTTGCAAATTCTATTAGTAGAAAAATACATGGGTTGATAGATTAGGTTATGACATATTCAAGCAAGAGTTTAGAAGGTTCTTATGTCTACTATGTGTAAATGTCACTCTCAAATACCAAGAATGCTATAAGAAAGCAAAATGGGTTCATGTGAGAACTAGAGCGACATTTTCACATCATCTGCGTCTTTCTGTACCCGCAAAGGTAAGACAGGGTTATAGATAGTCTTAGAGGCAACCTGCACAAAACTAATGATGATGGAGCGCTCCAAACAATATTGGAGCACTCCAGAGGTGGAGTTTGAGCGCTCTAACCAATCTGTCAGTTTGGAGTGCTCCAAGCTCCAACATGTTGGAGCGCTTTAAAGAGTAGAGTGCTCCAATATGGGTGAAACATTTCAATTTTGAAATGCATGTTTCAGATCTGTTACCTATTTTGAATGATTCTTATCCAAAAGTTGTGGTGAGCCACGACCTGTATAAAATAACGACTTTGTTTTTCTAAACCTAAGGGTTTAAGGACTTTACAAAGGGAAAGGAAATAAGGATTTAGACAATAAGAATAGTTGTACAAGCTCCACACTCTTTACACACTTTTACTTAAGTATCTAAATAAGAAGAAGAGAGTCGATTTTCTCTTTTGTGACCATAAATGAGGTTTCCTTTACAAGAGAAGAGAGAATGAAGGCCAATGACAGATGCTCCTATACTTCCTAACTTTCAAACTCCCAACCTTAAGGTTCAGGTAATGTTTTCGCTTTGTATTCCGGAGTTTGCATACATTGTAGTTAGTGTTGTGGTTAGCTTGCTTATCTAGACTACTACTTTACTTGTTAATCCTTGGAGAACTCATCTTCGTGTGATATTGCCCTTCTTGTGCGTCACTTATATTTGCCTTCATAGATGCTTACTTGGTTGCATGATTACTTAAGCATATTAGCATTCTTATAGGCCTTCACATACTCCATTTGTTTTGGTAGAGACCATATTATTGGCATATTTGGCTATTGAGAGCCACACTATATATTGGGATATCGATTCCCTTACTTTGACAAAATTACCATATTCGGTTGATTGAGAACTATTTTGGTATTTATACTTTATACCCTTGTGTCAATGGTTGGAGATGTCATATGACAAATTGTAAGTCCTTGATTCGTAGACAGCCAAAGCCATGCTTGTCAGAGACACCAAGCACATAATTTAAGGTTTGTTCATTTATTGTAATCATTGTTATTGATTAATAAATTGAGTAGTTGAAAGTGGACGTAGACACTGGTATAGTAGAACCACTATAGATTCTTGTGTTGTTGTGTGTGAATGTCACTTACATTTCCATACTTGCAATCATCAGCATTTGAGCACCAAACACCTTAAGTGATTTAAATTAAAATTGAACATTAATAATTAACTCGCCTGAATTAAATTGGAATAAGAAAAATAAAAAATTTAACTATATCTTATTCACCCCCTCTAGGATTAACGCACTTAGAATTTCAATTGGTATTAGAGTCAGGTTGCTTTTATAAGGCTTAACAACACGAGTTAAATCTTAACTTTGGATCCTGTAAATAATCTATAAAAAAAAACTTAGACAGCTAAAAAAATCCTTAGATTGCCAATGAAGAATCTAGTATGTCGGTCAACACACTTTCATTCTTCAATGGAAGTGATTATAACTACTGGAAGTCTTGCATGGAGATCTTCCCAAATGCCTTTGACCATAGGGTGTGGGGTTCGGTAATTGATGGCTATAAGCCTCCTAAAAAACCCCACAATGAGTGGACCGCAACTAATGGAGATGCCCACAAGTTTAACTATAGGGTACTGAATGCCATTGCTAGTGGACTTATCCCTGATGAGTTCGGGATGATTGCCCACCTAAAAACAACCCAAGAAGCCTAGAACCTTCTTTCTATCACTCACAAATGAACTAGTGTTGTAAATATGTCAAAACTCTAAATGTACACTTCACAATTTGAAGCATTAAGGATGGAGGAGGATGGGGAAGTCTCTCAATTTCATGCTAAGCTCTCTAACCTTTTACATTCAATGAGGAGCTTCAGTGAGGAAATGAGTGAGACTAAGATTGTGAGAAAAGTACTTAGGTCTCTTCTAAAAGGTTTAGACCCAAAATAGCAAAGATATTGAAATAATTAAGTTAGAATAACTAATTGACTCCCTTTAAACCTATGAAGCCTCCATCGAGGAACTCATTAAGAAAGAAAAAAAACATTGCCCTTAAGGTGAAAGAACCTTAGTGATCTAATGAGAAAACCAATGAAGAATTAGCCTTAGTGGCTAATAGGTTCAAAAAGTTATATTAAAGAGATTTCTCCAATAACAAAATTGTTAAAAAAGTCTATCTTAACTGTAGGAAGATGAACGATTCTTCTAGAGATCCTCCCATTTGCTGTAAATGCAAAGGTCAAGGTAATATTGCCAAAGATTGTGGCAAAAAGAATAACAAGAAGTATAAGCCATGGTTGTTACTTGGGGTGATGATTCTGATGTATCAAAACAAGAAACCTGAAGTAGTGAAAGAGGATACCTCGTAGGAGATCAAGGCCTTCATGGCTTATGGTTCTCCCTTGAGTTCATTTGGTGATCAAAATGACTCAAGTAGTGATGGCGAAGGAGATAAAGAGAATGAGGACATCAAAGGTGCTTTCAATAGCCTTTTCCTTTAAAGTGTTGAGATGGATACAAAGAATAAACAACTTAGAAAACAATGCAAGAAAATGGTATAAAAAATCAATTCCTTTAAAGAAATAATCTCATATCTTCAACAAGAATCTCCTTTGAAAAGTAAAAAAGACAAATAACTTTCCAATGAGAACTCCTTGCTTTTCGAAGCTAAATAAGAAACGACCTTAGAAAACAAACTTAGTGAAGCAACAACTTTTCAATGTCTCGAAAATGACAATAGGATAATTGAAAAGAATAAACTTATCGAGGATAATGAAAATTTATCCAAGAAAATCCTAAAGCTTAAGGAAAAACTAAAGTCTCTAGAGAGTAGTGAGGATGAGACAAACAATGATGGTTCTCTCGTTCTTGAATTGGAAAATCAAGTGAACACACTAAACGAGAGAAACAAAACATTGAACATAACTTGTGCTTAAATCACAATAAAGTCATTAGAGTACATAAAACAAATTAAAGAGTTTGAAGAAAAGAGGAAGTCATTGTCCATGATAGCACAAGGAAATGACAAATTAGAGAAGATGATCTCCATGGGAAAAGACTATGGTGACATAAGAGGACTTGAATTTAAATCCAATGTCCATCGCACTTCCTTCACACAAAGGCCTAAGCATGCCTATGTGAAAGACAATGGAAAAACTAATGCACAAGCCTCCCACAAGAGCAATGAGAAAATATATTCTTAAGGACCTTCTCAAATGTCTAATAGGGTTGAGAGAAAAGGAAAATACCTTCTTTAAGGGCAAGACACCTTTGAAGTAAGATAGGACCTGGGAAATGTCAAAATCCCAACCTTATTCCTATGTCAAAGGTGCATGGAAAAATTTTCAAGCCAACAAAGCTTCTTCTTCTAGAGGATTCCAAGGAAATTCCCTTACTTCTATAAACCCCAAAGGGAAAGCCAGAAGAACCCAACAATCCTCTCATACTCAATATTCTAAGAGGAAACAAATTCAATCTCATGAACCTAGAAGATCCCAACAATCCTCTTATGCTCAACCTTTTAGGACGAGACAATCACTAACACATGTCCCTAGAAGACTAAGCTTCTCTTGCTACTATTGTTGTCTAGAAGGACACATGGAATGTGATTGTATAAAGAGGATGAATGACATTAAATCCCCAAAACACTAAACTTCAAGAAAAACACATGTAAACACATAATTTTGGCCCAAGGTCCAGAGGTTTTTTCAAGGGGCAGCATCGAATCTTTAGAATGAACCTTAGGCATTATAGGAAACTAAGGTGGTTAGACGACTTCCTATTTTTAGGTCATTCCTGTTATTTCCTAATTTGGCACTCTAGACCCTTGATTATTCATAAGATCTTTGTAGGACTCACTTTCTTCATCTCTATATCCTCCATTATAATCTCATAGCTTTCTTAATAGTTGTTCCAAAGTCGGTCACATCTACAATGAAAATTATGATTTTACCCTTCAACAAAGGTGGATCTCTAAATCTCATCGTACAAGCATCAAATGATCAATCAGGTATCACGGATGCATCTGGAATGTCCTAAAACCTTAAAATAGAGCGTTTGATCATCAAAATCCATTGTATCAAGATTTGGTAAATTTTGACCATTGATTTCAAAATCTAATTAAAAGACGAGTTAGACAATCAATCTGACATCATAGATGTGCTCAAAATGTCCCAAAACCCTTTGGATAGAGGGTCCGATTGTTCAAATTTAACAAATAATGTTTTAGTAAATCTTAGTCTTTGCTTTAGAATATTTCAAATTTTGAGCAAGATTCACATCGGATGGTCAATCGAACACCGTAAATGGATCCGACATACCTTAAAACCTTATGGCAATAATCACGATCATCGGATTCTACTCTTAAAGCCTCAATCATGTGAAATTAAATCTTGACCATTCGATCATGCACCTTGAAATCTCAAAGAAAATAAAATCATATGCCACCATGATGATCGAAGAGGTAGATTTACTGAAGTTGGGGTGTTGATCAAAATTCCAAATTTGGGAATAAGAAAGTCTAGCTCAAGTACACTGAATTATAGTACACCACAAAGTGCAATGACCTAAGCCTAAACATATGACCGACCCAATTTCAGACCTAAGCTTAACCCTGATCCAAACTCTTTTAATCTTGAGCCCGAACACACCCTGGCACTGCTAAAATATGTGTGCAAACACTTCTGACTTTGACCCAAACCCATGACCAAATCCGACCTAGATCCATGACCCAAAATACCACATGAGATGACCCATCTTCCATTTTTTAGCAAAGATGGGGGGGGCATGGCTAGATAACCACCCTCCATTTTGTTTGAAATGATGCCTAATTTGATAGAAATCACGTGTCACCTTCTCCCTAAATTATAAATTCTAAAAGTATACATATACAAAAAATGAGAGAATACCCTTTCACTTGTTTTGGTTAGAATATGTTCTATTTTTGCCTAAACCATGAACCTAGTTTAAGATATTGGCAAAAAGGGGGATCTCTATCTACGTAGAAATCCCCTATTACCATTTTTACCTGCACCCACCCTTTCACTTGTTTTGGTTATAATAGGTTATATCTTTGCCTAAATCATGAACCTAGTTTAAGATATTGGCAAAAAGGGGGATCTTTATACGCAATAGTTATATATATTTGTTATTATAATTCACTCATTCATTAACCTAAAAGTAAGGTTCTTTATTTCTCTATAATTTTGTTTTTGTTTTATGTTTTAAGAATCATATTTCTTATAATAGTGTATAATGTTATTTTTGTAGCATTTCTCGATTACTCTCTTAACAAAGTGTTCATTTAAAAATGTCTTTTAACAATACTTTTTTTTGTAAAATAATAAATTACCAAGCCATTAGATACAACTTTCAATGTTTTTTATTTTTAGAGAGATATCTATCTTTAATAATTTTTGCTTTTTTTTCTTATTTTAATTATGTTTGTTTTATCTATTAGTTATTTTTCTTTTGTAGTTTGTTTCTCTAATAATAGTTTATTAATTTCTTTTAACAGTTATATATAGTTGTTATTATGATCCACTAATTCATTAACTAAAAGTAAGGTGCTTTATTTATCTAGAATCATGTTTTTGTTTTGTGTTTTAAGAATCATACTTCTTATAATAATGTATAATATTATTTTTGTAGCATCATTTGTCTTTCTCAGTTACTCTTTTAACAAAATGTTCATTTGAAATGGTCTTTTAACAATACATATTTTTCCTGCAAAATAATAAATTATCAAGTTGTTAGATACATCATTCATTGTTTTTATTTTTAGAGAGACACATTTCTTTTATGATTCTTGTTTTTTCATATTTTATTTATGTTTCTTTTGTCTATTTTTTTATTAGTTATTTTTCTTTAGTAGTTTGTTTCTCCACTTATAGTTTATTAATTTTTTAAATAGTAATATGTAGATGTTATTATAATCCACTCATTTATTAACTAAAAGTAAGGTTATTTATTTCTATAGAATTTTGTTTTTATTTTTTGTCTTTAGAATCATACTTCTTAGAATAGTATGTATAATATAATTTTTGTAGCATTATTTGTCTTTCTTGATTACTTGTTTAATAAGATGTCTCTTAATAAAGGCTTTTTAGCAGTTCATATTTTTTTCTTGTAAAATAATAAATTGTCAAGCAATTAGACATATCCTTCGTTATTTTGATTTTTAGAGAGACACATTTATTTAATAATCATTATTTTTTCTATTTTATTTATATTTATTAGTTATTTTTCTATTCACTTCTCATAACTGACCATCTATTGGACATCTCCCTATATAGTCTCACCCAACTCTCTCTCTAGTCTATCTAAGTCTATTGGACGCTTCCAAGGCATAACACCCACCATACACCGTCCCTTCCCCTCTCCACTTATCCTCATCCAAGATGCTATGATTTTATTTTCTTATTCCCTCGTCCTGGTTCACCCTCATTCATCTACCATATACCATCATTTTCTTTATGGTCATGTTTAATGTATGGTTTCAAATAAGAAAAGTAATAAATTAAAAGATTCTAAGTTTTTTTTTTTTTTTAGATAAAAATAAAAAGAACAAGTGGAAGAAGAAGATCTTTAAGGTAATGATATTAGTATTTAGTATTTTGTTACGTGATGCTTCAAATTTTTTTTATTTATGTTGTGTGTCCATCTTTGCACCTTTTATTGAAATTTGTTTGGTTTAGTAACATGTTTGTCCTACATACAATTGTATGAGTTGGTCTTATGTTCTCTTGAAACGAGTTAAATACCATTATAACTGAAAGGTATTTGAAGAACTTTATTTTCTTGTGTGCATAAGAGATGAATCCCTATGGGCCATACCCAAGGGAAAACTTGTTGAGAGTGATAGTGTAAATGATCTTGTATGAATTTTGTTTAAACTACACCCAACCCAATCAGACCATTTTCGGTCCAACTCATACATGGTTCAACTTAAGTAAAGGATTGGCTAAACCCAACTTGAGTCGAGCCAATTGGAATCCAATTACACATGTTTTTTTCCTTTTCTTTCTTATTATTTGATTTGTTTATATATTTTGAGTTGTGTAGTTCTCTCTAGTACATGTAATGTATATGTTTCCACTAACCCTCTCCATGTTTTATGGCTATGAGAGGAGTGGCTTAAGGTAAATTATTTGATATTTTTTATTTGTTTATTACACAGCATGTTAAGTAGGTGATTGTTTTATTAATTAAATTTAGGCACATGTTTTTTATCCACGTTCACACACCCCACTAGTTAGTAGCTCAACACACGTTGTATGTGTATAGTACACTTTTTTTTTTATAAATAAAGCGCATTAATGCACACACCATCATAGAGATTATACCCTAAGTTTAAACTAGTTTAAGTAGGTAACCACGTATGTGGGTGGATCGGGGTGCCTAATGAAAAGTCCAATAAAGATCCTAGAGGGGGGTGAATAGGATAATTCAAATTTTAATTCACTTTTTCTTGATTTACTTAATCTTGTTTAATTTTAGCGAAACACTTCTGGTAAGTAAATTAAATATATATGAACCAATAATAGACCATGAGGTTCCGTCGTACACTATAGTGTTGCCTATAGCAAAGCGGGAACAAGGCTGATAGATTCCCTACACTAATTTTTTTAAGTCCTTTTAGTTCCAAGCATTATGTGCACAATTACAATGGACAATCAATTGATGTAATAAAATAAATGTAACACTATAACGATAAACATCAAGCACACAACATAACAAATTTATAGTGGTTCGGCATAAGGTCTACGTCCACTTTCAAAAGCTCACACTGGGCTATATAATTTTATTAAGATTAAATTAATTACAATAAAAACTAAAATTAAATAAGACCTATCTACTACACTCGGTGTCTTTGACGAGTGTGGTCTACACTTCCAGTGTCTCAAGCGAAAATGCTAAATCTATGCTATTGCTGTCTCCGACGATAGTGTTGGGTCTATTCCCAGTGTCTCCGGAGCAAATGGTCTACAGCTTCAATGAAGTGTTAAGGTTTACACTACCAGTGTCTCCAACGGTAGTGCTAAACTCTCGATGTCTCTGACGAGAGTAATAACAAATAAATATTAAATTTAATCTAGCATAACATACCTCTTTAAAGATTGATGTTGCTATATACATAGTATGGGATCACTTCTTTTTTAGCAAGATGTAACTTTGAAATCCCGTTCAAGTTTATGATGGAATAACTCTTGGCATCCCCTCTTAAAGATATGCCTTAGCAAGAGCAAGGAAGCGGCTTTGAATCGGTCTCTCTCCTATCTCAATCTAGGTTATGAGCACTTTAATGGAGATAGAAATCTCTCTCAAAACTTTGAAAAATATTAGAGCAGTGTATTTCTTCAAAAATACTTGAAAGCATTCTTTTTGCTTTCCGACACTCACCCTAATTTATAAAGGTCTTAGGACCTGTTGTCTATTGGATAGGAATCATTTCTAATGGTTCTTTTTTATCTCCATTCAATATTTTATATTTTTCTAAGATTTAATAATCGTTATACTCGTTTCTGGCGAGTTCTGTCACTTTTGATTGATCCTGGATCAATCTAAATTATTTTGGATCGGTCCAAATTATTTGGATCGAACTAAGAGGTTTGGATCAATCTTATTGTTCTGTAAAGCCCCAAAACTACACTTGAAGGGCTTCAATGACTTTGGGATCATTCCTCCATGGTTGATGAAGGTTCATAGGTCTTTGAACCCTTTCATTAGACCTTCAATTCACATATCTTTTTTTAATCTTGAAATGGTTTGTGAATGCTTCAGGGTGCCTTGTATGCTTCCGGCTAGTTTTCTATAAGGTGTTCTTGAAGTAATTCTTTTTGCAGCTTGCAACCATGAATATCTTAGACTGTGACATGACTCCACACACGCCATAGTTTATACACTGCTCTGTATTTTATAGTTCACGTAATTTATAACACTTTACATTAACACCTAACACCTTCCATGGTCGATAACGAACCACTAGCTCATAACTCTCAGTTGACCAGTTTATTAGGAGTCTAGTATTTTCAAAATGATTTATTTTCCAAAAATAGATGTCCAGTCACATCTTTAAAAAATGTTGGTGGTGACTCCTTATCATTGCGGGGTAGGCCCACGATGAGTGGACCCCTTTTTTAAGAGGCCCACCCATTGTACAAATCCGAGGCCCACAACACATAATGAGAAAAATGTGAACAAGAGGAGCTATTTTTAAAATGTTGCAAATAGTCTTACAAAAAAAATGTTGAAAATATGAACCTTCAAAGGAAGAAGGATCTAGCCTAACAACAAAGCATAAAAAAGAAAAACCTTAAGAAAGTATGGGTTAGGAAGGTTAAACTCAAATGCCTAGTCGTCCATACAGCTCCAAGAGCTAGGAGCACATTAAAGTGGTACCTTGATAGTAGGTGCTCTATACACATGACCGAAGATAGGTCATTGTTTGTCAATCTTGAGGAAACTTAAGGTGGTAGTGTCACCTTTGGTGATGGAAACATTGCCAAGATAATTGGCAAGAGAACCATAATGTTCACTGGTATTCCCACACCCATTAATATCCTATTTGTGTAAGGCATAAAGCACAACCTAATTAGTATAATCTAAATTTGTAATAAAGGCTATGGTGTACACTTCATGAAGGACAGATGTGAGATTAAGGATAAGAAAGGTGATAAAATCCTTGTCAAATGGCTAAGGACAAGTGACAATTGCTATGTCATAAGACCCAATAAGCAAGACTTAGGAGCTTGTCTTTTGTCTTGTAAGGATGAGACTAATATTTAGCATCAAAGGTTAGATCACATCAACTTTAGAGACCTATTTAGGTTAAGAAAAAAGGGAACAATCAAAGACTTGCCTAAATTGACCAAAATTGACAATCTTATGTGCAAAGGTCATTAAATGGGCAAACAAACTAGAGTCCCCCTTAAGAAGACAAATCAAATGGGGACATCTAGGCCTCTAGAACTTATCCACAAAGACTTGGCAGGTCCAACTAGAATGAAGAGTTTAAGAGGTAAGAAGTACTTCATGGTAGTGGTGGATGATTTCTCTTGGTTTACTTGGGTAACATTCTGAAGAGAGAAATCCGATGCCTTTAACGAATTCTTTAACATTTGTAAAGGAATTCAAGTTGAAAAGGACCTCCCCGTCAAGCGCATTCGAAGTGACCATTAAAGGAAATTCAATAACTGCAAGTTCTAGGATTGATGTGATGAGATGGGCATTAGGCATGAATTTTTAGCACTAAATACTCCACGAAAATGGAGTCGCTGAAGGGAAGAAATAGGAGTTTGCTAGACATGACAAGTTCCATGATTGCAGGCAAAAATCTTGTCAAGGGGTTTTGGGCTGAAGCAATAAGCATTGCATGTTATGTGTTTGAAGTTGTTGAAAGGAAGAAATAAGAGTTTGCTAGACATGGCAAGTTCTATGATCGCAAGCAAAAATCTTGTCAAGAGGTTTTGGACTGAAGCAGTAAGCATTGCATGTTATGTTTTGAACTATGTCGATCGTAGACCCGAAATTGACAAAACAACCTATGAAATCTTGAAGGGAAAAAAGTGTTTTGTTAAATACTTCAAAGTGTTTGACAACTCATGCTACGTCATTTAGGACTGATAACACTTAGGGAAGTTTGATAAGAAAGGCGATGAAGCTATCTTCCTAAGGTACTCTACAAACAGTAGAGCTTATCAAGTGTTCGATAAGATAACTCTCACAATGGAAGAGTCAATTAATGTAGCCATTAATGGTATTGAGAGTGCTACAACATAAGTAGAAATATCCGTTGTATTCTTAGACAATGAGCTAAAGACCTCATCTCGCATCGAGTTTGAAATATCTCAAAAAAACCAAGAAGTCTTATCACAACAAAGCTTTGAGGATGAAGAAACCTATCATCATCCTAGGGAGAAATGGATCATAAAAGGACTCACACCAAGTGACATTTTAGGTGATCCTAATGATGAAGTGAGAACAAGAAAGCAAATCATAAATATCTTAAGCCATCTTTGTTTCAGCTCCAAGATAGATCCAAAAGAAGCTCCAAATGTCTCTGATTAGATTAATGCCATGTAAGAGGAACTCAACCAATTCAAGAGGAATGATGTATGGTTTCTAGCTAAGAGTGTCACACTTCGAAACCCCCATGTGAAGATTGGGGTAATAATGCAGAAGCACACATGCACGGTGTCATAAGTTTCGAAGTGTGACATTGACCTTTCCTTACATAAGTGGTTTCTTACTTAACTTACTTATTTGCAGTATATATATATATATATATATATATATATATATATATATATATTCATTTCTTTTATCTCAATTACTTAACCTTAATTTTTCAACACATCGTAGTGGAAGCATAATCATAAAGTAATATCCATTTAATAATTGCAACGAAAAATATCATCATGCATACTAAACTATGCAGTGGAAAGTAACCAGTAACACCAAATATCTATATCAAATAAGTTGCTAATCTCCAAACCAAACATAACCATGAATATACAAATAGTAACATCAAGGGCCATCCAATTGGCCAACATAAACCTAACCGTCCAACTAGAGTACTAACATCCAAATAAAATAATGTTTCATATATCATCTCATACATGAAGTACTAGAAAATATATCTAAACAGAAAGTAGGAAAGGAAAGCGGTCCTCTTGTTCAACAAGATAACTAGGACCGAACTTGCAAGATATCATGCGCTACGAGGTGCCTCCTGAAATGGTGTTAAAAACATGGGTAAGCTATAAAGCCCATGAGTGAACATACATAATATCCCACAAAATAAATCGAGTGTCACGAGTGTAGAATAATACAAAATCAGAATAGGTGAATATATAATAATCGAGCCAACTACAAAAAATAATCAGAATCTAGCAAAGCTGCAAAAGTAATAAGCCACATCGACAAGAGTCTATAACTGAAATCAATAAAGTGTGGCTCATAGGGAAGGTGTAACATGAAATGTAAAATCTACTTCAAAATACTTATAAATAAATAGGCCTTATCACCTCTCAAATAAGCTGCCTTAGCTAATAGATATCAAAATAGATGTATGCTCATGGAAAGCCTAATGTAGATCATAAACTCACATAACCCCTGAAACTAACAAAATACACTTCGGATTAAAACAACTTAACCCATCTAGGGTTCCTGAACCAAATCTCCTCAAAACATATCATATCAAATCCAATGGATTAGCCCACATAGGGCCTCTTGAAAGTCTGGTTTTATCTTAAATGGGGGGGTGAATAGGATTTCTAAAAATTCTTTTAATTAACTCCCACTTAAAATTCCAACTCAGATATTATTGTAATTCTTGAAATTTAATGCACACCAATATATAGACCAAGTATTACAAGTGCGATTCAATGATAATTCTTAATTTAAATTCTTTCAATTAATTTAAATTCCTAAGTGGTAGCATATATGAAAGATTATATGTAAGATGTTAAACATGTCATGTAAAGATAAAGAGAAGAGACAATTCACACCATAAGTAAACACATAACACAATTTTTATAGTGGTTCAGCACTTGGGCCTACATCTACTTTCAAAGCTCACTACTCAGCTACTAAATTTTATTAAGATTGAATTGCATTACAATCAATGTTAAAATTTTAAAACCTACTACTTGCAACAGTAAGCTCTACTCCCGATGTCTCCGACGGGAGTGGTCTATACCCGGTATCTCCGATGGGTGCTAAGGTTTTAAACAAATGAAATCAATACAAATTACCTCACAAGGCTTATGTATTGCTTGTTGCACATGAATGTGGTTTCTCCTTTGTTGAGCTAGTGTGCCAATGGGTTCCACCAAGCTTCTAAGAATGCCTCTTTGCTTCTTAGAGCTTCTCATAAGGGTTTACTTGAGATGTAAACCCTTCACTTTGCTTCCCTCTTCTTGTTCTTCAAGTGTAGTGTTGGGGAAACACTTAAAGGCTCTTTGATCTTCAATTAATGCTCATTAAAACGAGCCTTTGGTAGTTGGGAGGTGTAAATGTCTTAGCTCTCTTTATCAAATTTCTCTTTACTTTTATTCTTGTGTTGAAAGTGTGTTTTTGAGTGTTAGAGAGCTCATTTGAGCTTCTCTCATACTTATAGGGGACGAGCACCGTCGTGCACCCTTGATATAGCATTTACCCCAACGGTCAAAAAATTATAAATGTTGATCTTTAAGTTTTTTAAAATTTTACAATGACAGATCGATCCGGCATCCCTGGACTGATTCGGTGTCTTAGTCTAAGACACTCGAGCCTTTCCGGATTGATCTAGTAAGTAGTGGATCAATCTGCTGAGTGCGGATTGATCCAACACCTCCTAGATCAATCTGATTCCCCTGTTTTTCTACTAATAATCCTTGAACCTACTCCCACTCACTTGAGAACCTATGTAGGTGGCATGGATTGGTCCATAAGGACATGTAAAGGAATTTTATTCTTTCTAGCCTATGTCTATTATAATATATACATTTACAAACCTTCCTTAAGCTTGATGACCTTGGGTCTTCAAGTCTTCGAACCTTGGCAACTTGGGAACAAATCTATTATTGGCTTCAAGTGTTTGGTGCTTGTATTCCTCCTTGGGGCCCAAGGGAACTTGATGATTACAAACATGACTAAGATATACAATGTGCTCATGTCATGCCTAACCTACCACGCATGTATTTTTACAAATTATGGAATTGACAATTTACATTTACATGTAGTTTGAGTTTACGTCATTCTTATAGAGATAAGAGGTATGAAAGTCGAGTTGGGAAACTTTCGCATTCAAAACATTCAAAAAAATGATTTTTTCATTTAATCATTATTTTAGGACTTTTGAGTCATTTACGATCTTGCCACTAGACTAAAACGGCTCTAACTTTCTCTATAGGACTCTGTTTTCTGAACTGTTTATTTTATTGGACTATAGACTTCAAGACCTTTCTTTTGGTACATTTTTCATAATAAAATTGTTAGGTTTACTATTTTTAATCTAATTTCAAAGTTCTCATATGTTTTTAAGTCTATAATTCTGTCATAAAGACAAAATTAATTAAAATGCAAAAGAAAAATCTTGGGTATTACAAGTTGTCCACCAACCCTTGATGTGCTAGGATATTTTTACAGGCCAACCCTTGACCCCCTGGGGTATTTTTATGGCCTATACCAGTCTTATAACCCATTTTAAGTACCCAATCCCTAGGTCACATTAATAGGTGAAGACGGTCTTATGACCCATTTCAAGTACCTAATCATCGGGTCACATTAATAGGTGGAGATGGCCTTATGACCCATTTTTGGTACTATTTTTTAATTCCCTTAAAAAACAGGCGTTAGGCCTGGGACCAAAATCCAGGAACCTAATTTTGGCCATCTGGACCCCTTAGAGGTGTGAAAAATTTCTAAAATTTTGTATGGTAGCTGGCAGTGCATATATGAACAACATATAAAAAATTTGCCTTAAGATCATGCTTAAAAATTCACAATAAAATTAGCAAATATTTCCCAAAATTAGGTCTCAAAAGACCCATTTTTTTGGGTCTGTTTGGGGGGCCATCTCGAGGCCATCCACAGCTCTATAAATCATGAAATTAAATATAGAGTAACCTAAATGTGTCTAGTATAACATAGTAAAAATTGGGCTTAATCAGTCCTCTAAAAAATTCACACAAAAATCAGCACTAAAACTGGTTGAAAATAAGATAAAGTAGAGACTGTTGAGCCTCTACTGTGTACCCGAATTAGAGCAGTGCTCTAGCATAAATTAGACAGATAATAGTTGTTAAATGATCATAATTGAGGGATAGAATATGAATTTAGCCAGGGTTAGGCTTACATTGCCAAGGATTGGGGGTGAACTATACTTTTCCTCTTCTTCTTCCTCTTTTTCTTCTTTAATTTAGGGTTTATAATTGCGAACCCTCTTTATGGGCTATTTGTAGACCCAATTTGGTTGAATGAAGGGTTGGATTGAGGATAGGGATGATAGGATTGAGGGTTAGGATGATCCTTATCCTAAATGTGGTGTAGGCTAGGATTAAATCTAAATTCAAGTAGGTGGAAGGCTAAGATTAGTCTAAGTTGAAAATGAGGTGGAGGGTGGGGATGAGCTTGGCTAACATGAGATTAAGGGTGGGGATTTTTTTGTGTTTGTTTGACATGGATTGGTGAGGTGGAAGGGGAGCATGGAAGATGCCTTTAAAGGCAACCCCATTTGTTGCATTTTTCAAGCAAATAATGGGAGATACCAAATGGGAGGTTCTAAGGGGCTCACTAGGGATTTGAAATTCAAGGGGAGGAATCTAAGGGTGGTGAGTGAGAGAGAGAATTTCAAGATTTCAATCTAAGGGGCATGAATGATTAGCTAAAGATAAGAG
>JAOXJP010250162.1:0-22088 GCA_025762735.1 Platanus orientalis
TATAAGAGACAGGGTCTAGACTTCTCTTCTTCCCTCAAAGGGGAGAATTGATGTTCAACTCCATCAGTTAACCTTGAGTTGGTGGCGACTCCCAAAAAAGCCTAACCCCAAGGTTAGCAACCCTCACGCACCGGCATCGTGCCAAAGTGTGGCTCAGAACCACAAGCGGGCGTGGGAATCTGAATCCCCCTGATCCCCAATGTCCACAGTAAGATAGGTCCCCCTTGACTTGAAGTCGTTCAAATTCTAATACATGAGATGAATCACACATTTATTTCCTCAACATGGATACATGAAACACTTGTGAACATGTGACAAATCCAACAGCAACGCAAGTTCATAAGCAACATCATCCATCTTCCTCAAAATCTCAAATGGTCCAATAAATCTGGGACTTAATTTCTTTTTCTTTTCAAATCTCTCCCTTAGATAGTGATACCTTCATAAATGCATGCTCTCCAATCTAAAATTGAAGTTCTCTTCTTTTTTAATCTGCATAACTCTTTTGCTTGTTTAATGCCATAAGTAATCTTTCACGAATAACCCTAATCTTCTTAGTTTTCACCTAAACTAATTCAGGTCCAAGTAACCTTTTTTCACCAACATCTTCCCAACAAATAGGTATTTTGCACTTTCTCACATATAAAGCTTCAAATTGTGCCATTTGTATGCTAGTGTGGTAACTGTTGTTGTAAGCAAATTTGATCGATGGTAAATGATCATCCCAACTTGCTTTTAAATCAATCACACAAGATCTCAACATATCATCTAAAGTTTGTATGGTCCTTTTTGACTGTCCATCTGACTACAGATGGAAGGCCATACTAAAATTTAGCTTTGTTCCTAAAGCTTGTTGTAAACTATTCTAGAATCTTTAAGTGAATCACATATCACAATCTAAAACTATTCCATTTGGAATACCATATAGTTTCACAATCTCATTGATATACAACTTGGCCCTTCTATCAAGTGGGTAATTTACCTGAATGGGTAAGAAATGCACGAACTTGGTCAGTCAGTCCACAATAACTCAGACATAATCAAATCCCTTCTTGGTCTTGGGTAGTCCACTAACAAAGCCTATAGATATGTATTCTCACTTTCATTCAGGAATTTCCAATCGTTGGAGCAATCATGTTGGTTTCTGGTGTTAGCTTTCATAAGCTAACAAGTTAAATACTTGGATACAAAATCTGTAATTTTTTGTTTCATGTTATTCTACCAATAATACTTTTTCAAGTCCTTGTACATCTTTGTACTCCTTGGATGAACTGAGTATTATTGGGCACACACAACCTTTTACCATACCAAAGAGAATCATCCCCTTTAATTGAAAAGTCTGTTTTTTGTCCTTTCTTAACTTCTTCTATGATTTTATAAATTTGGGGATCTGAACTCTGAATTGCCTTGATTTTGTCATTCAACACAAGCTATGTTCTAACATATGGCACAATACATACCAAGTCGCCGGAGGATTTCCGACTCAACACATCAGCAACCACATTAGCCTTTCCTGAATGATAAATGATAATGCAATCATAATCCTTAATTAACTCAAGCCATCTTATCTGCCTCAAATTCAGATCTTTCTATGAAAACAAATATTTTAAACTCTTATGATCTATATAAATCTTATAAATCTCATAAGGTTCTCCATACAAGTAATACCTCCATATTTTCAATGCAAAAATAACCACAACTAATTCTAAATCAGGTGTTGGGTAATTTTACTTATAAGGCTTAAGTTGTCTAGACGCATAAGCAAAGACTTTCCCCTCTTTCATCAAAACACAACCCAAAATTTTTCTAGATGTATCACTATAAATCACATACTTTCCTCTTATGATGGACGATGATGTAAGGACTATTAGGTTTTATGTATTGTCAATGTCTATGCACAAAACAATATAAGTATATGTAGTGGCCATGTGTACAGGACTTTATGATCTAATTTGTATACCTATGTAAGTCTAAAGTTTAGAGTCTAGGAAAGCACCAAGAAGATAAACTCAAATCCGGAATCACCATGCCAAAGAGACTCAAGCATCATGGAAGAATCCCAAGTCTCAAATGCTAGCTACCTTAAGGAAGATAGCATAAAACTTAAAGGTAAAAATCATAAAGTTGATAAGTTGGCTTGAGACAGGTCATAGAGTCAAAACACACATAAAAATATGTGTATAACATAGACCCAAGTCCAAGGGAAGAAGCCCAAAAGAAAAAGATCAAAAAATTGGGGAAAATGGGTCAAAAACCCAAATCTAATCTTAACAGGAGCTAGGGACCTATCCTAGTTTTTTGGGATAGGTCACAGCCTCCAGGACCGGTCATGAATAGTACAGAAGCACCAAGACCTATCGGAGCTTTACAGGACCGGTCATGAACAGTGTAGAAGCACCAGGACCTATCCCAACTTTCTAGGACCGGTCCTAGGCAAGAAATTTAAAATTTTCAAATTTTAAAGCCTAGAACAGCTATATTTTTTATTGTTGGAGAAAGAGACGTTGGGGGACAACTTGCACTCTCTCAAACTTGTATAAAATGGGTCTTTGAGCCCTAAGAAAGATAGATAGAGAATTGTCATGATTGATCATATAGTCAAATCTTGTTGAAAGGAGAGCCAAAGTGAAAGCCAAAACGCTTATGAGTTAAATCTATGTTGTTTGTCTGTGACCTTGAGAATTTGTATATATAGTAAAACCCTTTCAAAGTCTTGTAAGAGCTTCCCAAATCATTTAGTTATACTCGTTGAAAGCTAAAGAAGTTGGTTCCAAATAGTTAAATTTGCCTATACAAGAGGTAGCCGGAAGCAAGAAGATTGTTTGCATCTTCAAATAGTTCATTGCCTTCGCCAGAGTCACTGAAGGTGGACTCTCAGTCTTTGCTAGAGTCACTAAAGACGTGTATGTGAAGCACTTACCAGATTCACCAAGTGCGTAGTTCAGCGGAATCACTAGGAGTGCATTTACAAGGAAGTGGGTTCTTTGTTACTTGTAAGTAAATTTTAGGTTTATTAATTTATCCTATAATAGTTAGGGAACTATTAATAAAAATTAAATAGGTTCGGAAGAGCTGGTTGGAGAGTAGACGTAGGCCAGAGGGCTAAACCACTATAAATTTGCGGTGTTGTGGTTTGGTAGCATTTTCTCTTTACTAACTATTTATGTTTACTGTGATTATATAAAGTAGCCCAGCACATTAAGTGACTTTAATTAAGGTTTAAATTAAAAGATTAACTTAACAACCTTAAGGAATTAATCAACCCTGCTCTCGCTCTGCTATAGGTAATCCTATAATGCATTACGGAGCCCCATGATATATAATAAATTCATAGAAAGAGATTGACTTAATTAAAAGAATTTCTTATGCATAATTAATTAAATGAAAATTAAGTAAATCATTAAAAGGGTGAATAAATTATTTAAAAGAATTTTAAATAAGTCTAAGGATCCTACTCACCCCCCCTCTAAGATCCATTTCAAGAATTTCGATAGGTATCATAGCATACCTTGATTTTTCAAGGACCAGTGCAAAAACCAAATGATCCTTTAGTTCTTTTGTGTCAACTTTGTCAAAGGACCCACAATGCTAGAGAATCCCTTAACAAATGGCCTATAATATCCAGTCAATCCCAAAAAGCTATGAATCTTAGTCACATTCGTAAGTTAAGGCCAATTAACCATTGCCTCTATCTTCTTGGGATCTACATAAATTTCATCATTTAAGATTACATGTCCCAAGAAAACCACATTGTCTAGCCAAAACTCACACTTGTTGAACTTGACATAAAGCTTGCCATCTCTCAAGGTCTACAGTGTAATCTTCAGGTGTTCTTCATGTTCCTCTGAACTCTTAAATTATACCAAAATATCATCGATGAATATGATAATGAACGGGTCTACATACAGTCTAAACACCCTATTCATCAAATCTATAAATGTTACACGTGCATTTGTCAGTCTAAAAGACATAACTAGAAACTCATAGTGTCTATATCTGGTATGGAAGACAGTCTTGGGAATATCATCATTCTTAATTCAAACCTGATGGTATCCAAATCTAAGGTCAATCTTGGAAAAGACCTTGGCACCTTGGAGTTAATGAAAAAGATCATCAATCCTTGGCAATGGATACTTGTTCTTTACTGTCACCTTATTCAACTGCCTATAATCAATACACAATCTCATGGTTTCATCCTTCTTCTTCACCAACAAAACATGCACTCCCTATGGTGAAATACTAGGGCATACGAAACCTCTTTCTATCAAATCCTGTAAATGCACTTTAAGCTCCTTCAATTTAGCTAGCTCAATATGATATGGTGCCATAAATAGGCTTAGTGCCTTCTACTAACTCAACTACAAACTCAATCTCCCTGTCTAGAGGTAGGCCAGGAAGATCAATAGGAAACACATCATTAAAATTTTTAACAACGGATATGTCTCCAATCTACACTCCTCCCTTCTAATCATCTATAATGTAAGCTACGTACGCTAGCCTACCTTTCTGTAATAAACTTTCTCCTTGCAAAGCAGAAATAATCTTAGGAAAAGTCTGTATTCCCTTGAATTCAAACTCGGGCTTAATAGGGATACTAATTGTCACCTCCTTGTTATAACAATCTACCTTAGCAGGATGGGTCGCTAACCAATCCATGCCTAAGATGACATTAAAGTCCTATAGGTCCAATAAAATTAAGGTTGCTAAACAACTCGACTTCCCCAAACATGACTTGTGTGCTAGTTCAGCAATCATTGTCTTGCCAAATGGAGTGGATATAACTAGATCATAATCTAATGGTTTTAATGTAGCATCAATAAGTTTCACAAGTCTAGTAAACATAAAAGAATGTGTAGATCCAGGATCAATAAGTACTCTAACATCATATGAAAAATAAATGAAGAATACCTATCACCACAATATTGGACGCCTCCGCATCCTTTTCAGTAGCCACATAGACACACCCTTATAAAATTCTTAGCTTCCCATCAGTAGGCTTGGGCATCAAATCATTCTTCATCAAAGGCTAGTCTCTAATCATGTGACATGTCTTTCCACATCTAAAACATACTCTTGACTTGAGATAGCAAACACCTACATGAAATTTTTCACATCTCAAACAAGTAATCGTGTTTGGCTAGGTCCTGGTCTCAATCACTACCTTCTTAAAGGTCTTGGTATTGTCACTAGGCTCTCTAAATACGTCCTAAACAAACACTTTTTTCCCTGATCTTGAACATATTGAGGCTCTTCACATTCCCTTTCCACAACCATGGCAATCTCAATTACATCAGTAAAAGTGCTCGATTGTAGAGCAGCCATGAGTGTATAAATACTTGGGCACAAACTCCCTCTAAAATTTCATGGCCTTGTGCTCATCATCTCTAGATATGTGAAGATCAAACCTAGCTAACTCCACAAATTTAGCCTTATACTATAAGACCGTCCTATTTCCCTATATTTAACTCCCTCTCTTTAGCATCATGAACACTAAGTGGAAAGTAGTAGTTGTAGAAAGTTCTAAGGAAAACACTCCAAGTGAGTGGTTCGCCTTCCTCTAGCGGTAAAGTCTCTCTAGTAGCTCTCTACCAATGTTCAACTTCACCTCTCAACATAAAGATTGTAAAAGAGACCTTTTGAACCTCAGTGCAATCTATCACATCAAATATCTTCTTTAACTACATCTACCATGCATCTGCTTCTGACAGATCCAAGTAGCACTTAAACTTAACAGTCCCCATCCTCCTGAACTGCTCTAAAGCACTAGTCTCATTCTCAATATTCATGTCCCTTGCAATCACATGGTGCTACACTACATCAGCTGATTCCCTAATAACTCTAAATGCTTTATTTTGGTCCTCGGTCTCAACTTGATCAGTAGAAATGGTAGACCTACGACGTGACATCTTTTCCTAAAAATAATCAAATAAACTTAATGTCATACTTCAAAAATATTCAATCATCCTCAAATATGTTAGACTTTATCAAAACCATATTATATCATATCACTTTAAATTTTAATGTATTTCTAAGATCTCATTCTAGTATTTTGATGTCATTTTCCTATGATTTTCTAGTTTTAATTATTTCTAGACCTTAAGTGTTTATCTTTCTAATTCTAAACTTAGAGATCCATCAGATATTCTACAGAAACTTAAACCTGATGCTCTCAACACTCTAATTTGTATTCAGAATCTTCAAACCTTGAGCTTTAATACCAACACTGTCGCACCCCAAAACCCATTCCAATTGGGCCATGAATTTTAGCCCTTGACATTACATCATTCATTCATTCATATACTATATATTTCTTATAAAATTTTTGTTCATTCATACGTAGTGGAATTGCATCTTAAAATCATTATCATCCACATTCCTATAAATTAACCTGTAATAAAATTTTATATTTCCATAACCCTGAAAACTAATCCGTAAACAATAGTCTGACATAAACTAAACCATCAACTAAAAGTTAAATACTAAAATCCACTAACTTATTACATCCTTTGAATTTAAACCAGAACCAATGTCATGTCTCTAAACTGAAATAATTGAATCAAATAACTTAATATAAATCTCTAGTCCATCTCTAACCGAACTACTACGCAGCTACCTCCTCGTCATCTATGGTGTCAAATTGGGGTAAGCTTAACAAACTCAATAAAAAAACATTAAACTAAAGAGTAATGGATCAAGACTAAGAATGAATCAAAACAAAACAGATAGTTGTATACTTTTAACAATATACAACACTGAACAATCTAATCATATAAAAACATATACTAAACTGGAAACAAAAAAAAAACCTATACATATGGATTGTCTAAATAGAATAAATTAGATACATATAACGGAATTGAACTGAACAAAACATATAACTAAAATACATAAGCCAATGCAAATAATAGTTACATCATTTAATCCCTGGTGAAAAGAGCTAGACACAACATTTAATCTCCGGTGAGAAGAAACAAACACACCATTTAATCTTCGGAGAGAAGAGCCTGACACACCATTTAATCTATGGTGAGAAGAGCCAGAACGGTTCACACCATAAACCAAGTGTGATAGGTATCATCATATATCGCCCTTGATGATAAAGGGTGGCTTTTAATAGAAAAAAATAACAAATAAAAGTATAGAACATATAGAAAATAATGGCAAAAACATAAATTGATTCATAACACTTTTAAATCAAAGATGCTTGATCCACCTAAGCACAGAACTATAGAACAATCTTTACACCTCAGGCTTTACAATAATTAATAAGAACACATAACATTCAAATCAGAAATCAAACATGTAGGGATTATTTTATAAGATCCTAAGGAATCACAAATCTAAAACTAAGATCACTTGTGTTCTTTGAAAACATAAAACCCTTTTTCAAAATAGTGATTTCAAAACTTTTAAACATATCAAAAATCGAAGCAAAATGATTGATAACATGTAAAACATAAATCAAAATGATGTACAAGCTATCAAATTTACAAAAAAAAAAAAAAAAAAAGAACTTGGTACTTGTACGTCCTTGAAAAACCTAAAAAAAATCCTCTTTGAAAAACCATTGTTCTTACCTTCAAAAACCTTTCAAAACAATGGTAGATCTTTGCAAAACAAGACTGAAACACATCTATCATCCTAATAGAATGAAAAACATAATTAGTTTATATGTATTTTTTCCTCTTGTGCAAAAATATTCATAAGCTTTCATTCTTTAGAAAAATCTCAAAACCTAGTTTTTCCTCTCTTTTCTCTTCATTTTTTTTCATCTTGCTCTTAATCTTTTTTCTAGAGTTTCTTCGAAAAATTAGGTCAAAAAAATCAATTTGTAAACCCCCTAAGAGGCCCTACACAAATTAAAAACCAAAATGAAAAAGGGAAGTCACATTGGCAACTTTCCTTTTTCGATCCCGAACAAGTAATGAATCGGGAGGGATGCCCGATCGATCGGGCCTGAGCCTAATGAATTTCAATTTTTTTTCTTTTGACCCTCATTTACTAAAACGCTTATATATTTTTCATTTGGGGTTCCTTTTTCTTGCCATTTGTTTTGTTGGACCCTAGACTTTCGTGCCTATCCAATGACGTAAAGTTTTTTCACAAATTCTTCATACATTTTTGTTGGTATCTCTCTAAAGTTTTACCAATTTACAGATCAGTACATATAAATAGTTTTAAGTGTGTACAAAACATATATACTATGCATGTACAATATATAACACGTGTATAAAACATGTACAAAAATGTGCGGGGTGTTACATGTTATCTAGAAGCGCACTAGAATCCCAAATGGCGGAAACGCATACAATAATCCAAAAGCGCACTAGAAACCCCAATGGTAGAAGTGCACTAGAATCCCCAATAGTAGAAGTGCACTAAAACCCTGCTTGAATTCATTATATCTGGATTACCCACTAGAATTTCATAAAAAAAGAAAATTACAGTAATCCATACATAATGAAAAAAATTATCCTCAATCCCCAAGCAAGCAAGTGATTTATGGAAGATAAATTATTATCTTATCTTACCATCTTCCCAATTAAAAGAAAAAAGAAAGATAGAGAACAGAAAAATTAAGAGAAAGCATCATATGTATGAAGTTGTGCTCTGGAAATCATCATCGGTAAAGTCGACATCATCCAACGGCGAGAGATTGAGATCAAACAGCAACGGTTTATGGAAAGAAGAGGATGCAATATTGTCATCACCAATAACAAAGGAAGATGAGTCACAATCATTGCAGTAATCATTGGGGAGGGTCGGGGAAGGCAGGAGCTATTGCTATTGATGGAGCTTCAAAGCAACAACTAGGATTGTAGCCATAGAGGAGAGCTTGGAGGAAGACGAGTCACATTTAAGGAAGGAGGAAAGAAGAAGAAGATCAGGAAAATGAGTTTTCGTTAAACATTGGTGTTTGAAATCAATAAGGGTAATTTCAGTATTTCAAAAAATAGGTTTTATGATAGAAAAAAATGGTTTAAAGTGATGGGTATTAAGGTAAATCACCCCATAGTAACTTTTGTAACCAAAATATATCTGACAAGGGTTTTTTTTGTAATTATTGATAGATGATGGGGAAGACTGTAAATTGTCCAATAATTTGAGGGTAGTTTATGTAATTAATACTTCTATTGTGATCATGCTTTGGCTGTATAGTTTGGATCCCCTCTTGAACCACTCACAAGGAAGACAAAAGAAGTTCTACAAACTAGATAAATGAATGGTTATTTTCCCCATTAGAGCCTTAAATCTTTTAGCTCGATGCAACTATTATTTAGCACATCTAGAAAGCTAAAAAAAATAGAATTTTCAACGACAAAATCATATCTTCTCAATCCATCATCATGTCGGTTATTTCATTGGTGAAAGACTACATAGTTCCATTGCATGAAGACAACCCTGCAACCAGTCCCAACTTCCAACGCAAAGAATGACAATTGGAAACTTCCACTTCTAGGCATGATAAAAACTAATATAGATCATTCTACAAGAATTTAAGGGGCAGCAATAGTTGTAATCCAAAACCATCTAGGCTCTTTTTTGGGTGCAAGCACAATTCATTTTACTTCTTGCTTAGCTTAGGAATCAAAAGCTAAAGCATTTCACTTGGGATTGATAGTAGTACAAGAATTCCCCAACAACTACACAAAGATTGAAGGGGATTATCTACAACTACTACAACTTCTAAAGGAGGTGGACTCAAATACTCTGATGCATTCTCTCTATTTAAGTTTTACTGTCAGTGCTTTCTTCTATCCCTCAACAACATTAGAAATTTACTTTCCCTTAGAAATTCAAATATAGTAGCCCACGAATTAGAAAAAAATTGTTGCAATCAACTGGGTCACCCATAAACTAGGAGTCCTCTCTTATATAAGGAATGTATAATCAAAACTATCTCTTTGGACTCTTGTAATATTAAGGTTATTTCGAGTTGAATAAAAATTAAGTTTAGGCTCCTTAATAAAAAAAGGCAGGAAGAAATATCTAGGGAGGTATTTTCCATAAATACACCAGCTATTGAGAAGTTTTTCCCATGCCATTCTCTCATTTGATCAAAAGTGCATCCATTAAGCCACACTTGAATTTCTTTTTCTAGCCTTTGCATTGGTCATGGCACAAAACCATTACAAGACCCTTGTATAGGGTCTATTTAGCAGTTTTTTTCTAGTCCTCATTTATTAGATTAATCTGCTATTTTTTTTGCTAAGATCTCGATTGTTACCAGCGTGCTATGTTTCCAAATTAAAAAAAAAAAAAAAAGGTTAATTACATAAACCACCCCTGGACTATCGGGCAATGTACAGTCTCCCCCCTCATCTATCAATAATTACAAAAAGTACCATGTTAGACATATTCTAGTTATAGAAGTTAGTTTGGGCTCGGGGATGATTTTACCACAATGCCCATCGCTTTTAAACCATTTTTTTCTTAAATTTATTTTTTAAATACCAAAAGTACTCTTATGAGTTTAAACCCATTTGTCGAGTAAAATCCCCTTCTTCCCTCTTACTTCATCCTACATCCTCTCTCCTTCCCTACCCAACGCCAACGATAGAAAGCCTCCTCCCATCAGTGAAGCTCTCGACGCCCCCGACGTTGGAAAGGAAAAATGAAATTGGTGCTCTAGCACCCATAACTGACACCCCCGACAGCCCGTTAACGGATGCCCCCAATGGCCCCTTAAATAATGTCCTCCCATTAACTGCTGCCCCCATACACCTGATACCTTCGACAACCCCAAGGTTGAAGATCTAGTACACACGAAAATCCCTCCCCCATTTTTTTATAATTTTTGTATTCTCCTTACTCAAAGCAGAAACCCTATAAAAACCTATTAAACCTTAGAAAATCCCCTTTTCTACCCAGCTAAAAGAAGACACAAGAGGCCATTAAACAATCATTTAAAAGAATTTTGGTTTTTCTAGTTCTACATGTAGAAACCCATTTTAGAGTAATGCTTGTGGCACACATCATGAACGTCTCATTTATGAGAATTTTGGATTTCCATGGTAGTGTCCCAAGGAAACCCAAAATTGGATGTTGTTCATGCTTCCAATGAGAATGATTTTGAAACTTTGAGTTTCCTTGGTAAGATGTATTATAGACCAAACAAATGGTAGGTCTTACCAACCAGTCAAAGAAACCTTCTTTCTTTTGTTACAGCAAGCCTTCAAATATTCTCACTATCATTACCCACATGATTTTATTCCTTTCCCATATAAGAGTGTTACAATTAATTAATATTGGCCTATAAAATACATGTGATAGATCATCCAGAATTCAGCTAATCCTAGTAATGAGTATACATATTTTTCAATAATTTTCAAATATACAAATATAGAGAGTATACACTTGCAACATAAGTAAACATGGCAGAGAATTAGTGAACAAGGGCCCCAGTTTAAGGAAATGATATCTCACAACATTCTTATAAAACATTTTAAAGTCATATTGGATCATTTGGTTCAATTGATCAATGGAGTGTTGATAATTAGTCTCCTACTCAGTCTGGCTTTATATTGGTTTAAAGTATTTGTGATAAGTAACTAAAACATGTTGATTTTATACTTTATTCATTTTTATCTAGTTTCACATGATCTAATGAACCATTCTAATGCACTTCACATTGTAGGTGGCACAATTTTTAAAGTTTATCTAATTGTGCTTTGGATTTTCATGCCTTCAAGTGGTGTGCCCACTTAAAGCCTTGTAATTAACCACCCATACAATACCTTTAGACCAAAACTAGTGTTTTAATGTGTATGAGATTTTCTTTGAGATAAAGCTTAGCCTCATACCTCAAAGTACAAAAATACCTTAAGCCTTGAGGTTTTCCTAACGTTCATGATGTGTGACTCAAACATTACTTTAAAATGGGCTTCTAGATGTAGAATGAGGGCTTTAAGAGGGCAATGTGATCTTGTATACACATTTGTTTGTTTTATTAATATAGTTGCTTGTACTAATTATGATTGCAAATGTTGTATTTACATGTTGATGGTGTGGTTGTGGACTGATGGTGATTGTATGTTGATGTTGTGGTTGTGTGGTGATGGTGTATAGGGTGAGTTTACGATGGCTGTTTGGGGTGGATTTTTGGTGTTTGTATGGGGTGGTTGTTTGTGGTGCTGGTGGTGGTTGTATGATGTATGGGGTGGGTTTATGGTGGCTTTTGGGGTGGTTGTTTGCAGTTTTATGGTGGTGGTGGTGGCTATATGGTGGTGGTGTTGTTGTATGTTGATGGTGTGGCTGTGTGGTGATGGTGGTTATATGTTGATGGTATGGTTGTATGGTGATGGTATATGGGGTGGGTTTACAGTGGCTATATGGGGTGGATTCATGGTGGTGGTGATTATAATAGAAATGTCTTTGGGGACATAATCATCTTCGAATATGAATACAAACTTTTGTGAGTTGAAGTATGCCAATTTGAAATATCTCTATAGAAAAAGAACAATAATATGGGTGTCGGAATCTTACAAAAATCTTGATAGATTGTATTTTTTATGTATAATGAAAATGGTAAGTAATATATAGTTGTGGGCATCGCAGAAAGACCCGGGTCTTCTTGCCCACGTCCGCGGGAACCCAAATCCTGGCCAACGGCAATGCCTTGGGTTTCAGTTTGGAGTCACCACCAACTCTTGTGATTTGTAGATAAAGTTGGGCATCTGCGGTGTGGGCCTTTCAGCCCGGGCTAGACTTGAAGGTCTAAATTGACTCTCAAAACTTGTTTGGTTTTTCAAAGAGCTGGGTAAGTTGTTTGAGACCCCAATAACCCACCTTTTTAAGGTGGCTCCTTTGACCTAACAATGTCTGATTATCATTAAATGAGACAAAAAATGTTTTTTAATTATTTCCTTGTTAGTACACCTGAATTTGAACTCAATACGCCTGATTTTGTGCCATACGCTTGAACTTTAATTTTGTATTAAAGTTCAGGCGTATGGTCTGAAAAGTATTTTATGGTGGGTCTAGGGGTTAAATTATAGTTGACATAAGTTGGAATAGGAGTTTATGAAGGTTCTTGGGCTTGGGGGTACACCCCTACTTTCTGGGCTATTAGAAAATGGTAAAACTAGAATTTTCCAGTCAGTACGCTTAATCTTTTATATGTATGTCTGATCTTCACAGTGATGTGAATTTAGGCATATTGTCTCAGGTAGGTCCCACTTGGTTACTTCAGCAAAATCAAAGATCTAAGATTTTCCTTAAGAGATTTTTAAGAGTTTATGAGTCTTTATAGACCACTTGACACCTAAGGATAGAGGGGTAAAGCTGTCCAAATTGGTACGCCTAATCTCATATTGTATGCTTGAACTTTATATATGTCTAATCTTTCACAGAAGTGAAAGTTCAAGCATACTATCTTAAATGGATCCCACTTGGTTGCTTCAATAAAGCCAAGGACCTAAGAATCTTCCGGAGGGGTTTCTGAGGGTTTATGGACCATTAAAATTCAGGGGACACAGTGAAACAAAGGGAAGAACCCGTCAAGTTGGTACACCTGATATCAGACAATACACCTGAATTTCAAGTAGGCCTAAACTTTATGGGAGGTGAAAGTTCAAACGTATTGGTTCTAAGCCAGAAACCAGCAACCTATGTTTTAGGTTTTTGGGCCACCAAAAGTGGTCCCCTGAAGCTGAAAATTTTCAGAGGGATGGGTTATCATCCAAGGTGGTTCTTCAAAAATTTTCAGCCTCATTGGACAGGGGTAGACCCTACTTTGAATTTCTCAAAGTGGGTGTACTGTGTGCAAACTTGCACAGCTTCATGAGAAACCAGCCGGTTGTGGAACACATTTTGAGGGTTATACCCATTGGGTGAAGCCCAAATTTTACAGAGAGTTTAAAAATAGAGTTATGAACAAACTGTACAAATATCACAACAAAATAGTAAATATTTATGAAGCTATTTAACAAACAAGTAAAATTACTACAACTGAAACAAAAAAAGGAGCAATATAATTTTAACTTTAAAAAATACAATAAAATACTAAAATGTAAACAAATTTAAATGTAAAATTTAAATAAAATCTATAAATTAGTTAACTACGAAAAGAAGAAAATAATGGAATAAAAAATGGTAAATACAGGAGGAAAGAAAATTTGGACAACACCCTCGGCTCTAATTGTGGGGTTTAAGAACACCCCCAAACAGTGAGCAAGTGGGTACTTAAAAGGACTCAAACCAAATGTTCTAGGGCTCAAATTTTGTGGACATGTAAGTCACTAAGACAGTGATTTACATCAAAATTTGAGCTTCTAACTCCTCCGATTGGAGGAGTTATGGTCCTCATACTTTTAACTGCTTAAAAAACAAAGCAAAAGAGGGGAGACAAGTCTGTCTGCCCTATGTCCCACCATGGGGCTTCTCTAATTGGTCTAGAGATGGGTTTTTTATAGCATGGAGAGTCTAAACAAAAGGGGAGAGGGGACCAACCTGGGGTAGATTTCCTTCCTTTTTCTCTTTCCTTCCTTTCTCTCTCTTTCTCTCTTTCTTTCTTTCTTTCTCTCTTTTCTTTTCTTTTTTTCTTTTCCTTAGAAAATTTCTTCACCAAAAAATTCTCTCCCTTAGTGGTCGGTTAGGGGGTATTTATAAGTGGGTTTATGGATGTGGGGTCATGGGAGGTGGATGGCATGGATAGCCATACCATGGTGGGACCCACACTAATGTGTGGTGGAGAGGGGAGAGGTCCAAGGGTAAGGCAGCACCCCCTAGCCACATGTGGGGTGGCTAAGGGGCCTTTTCCTATTGGCTAAGGGGTGAAGGGGGTGGATGGAGGCCATGTGGCAAGGGGGGAGAGATGAAGGGCCACAGTAAGGAGGTGAAAAAATGGAGGATGGGGATGCAAAGTAACTTTTAGGATTTTTTTATAAAAACAATGATTTTTTTTGAAAATATTGAAAAATAATGATTGATTTTCTTGAAAATATTGACAATTTTTCATATTTTGATTCTCTTACTGTTAGGGCCTGCTTTTTGTGTTCTACAACTCATAATGTTTCGAGGCTTATGAGCTTTTTGCATCTCTCGAATGCTTTGGTCATAGTGCAGTTGTCAAAATTAGATTTAGATAAGAGTTAGTAGGCCAAAATTGAGTATGAATGGCTTCAGCATGCTTTGAACCTATGCGGTGTGGTAAAATGGTAAAATTGACTCCTAAAATGTTGATACAAAAGATAGCCCTTGGTTTATGTGAGACATAGGTTCAAGTTGTTCTCAAAATCGATACCCAAGTCAAAATCTGTACTTAAAGCCCAGTACAATCTCGGACCAAACTCTTAGTGAATTAGGGGCAGGACTTTGTTGAGTCCTAGGTGGAATTTTTTTGGGTCATGGAATATTTTAGGCATTGGAATTTGGAGAACACAGGATTTGACAGATCGACAATCTAATTTCTAGAGAGTTCTCGAGAGGTTCCCAAATGAGGATCACTTAGCAGAAAAGAGCAATTGGGCCTTGTTGAGTTTGAAAATGGCATGTCTTATTAGGGAGTTTTTTGAAGATTTTGAAAAATATGAGAGAATGGGCCTGAACTTGGACGATTTAGGTTCCCAGAGAGTTCTCAGAGGTCCATCGAGTGTCAAATACTGATAAAGATGGTTTTGTTTCGACTTGAGAGGGAATGAGTCAATAGGGGTCTGCCCAGTTTCTTAAAGGTCTCGATAGGAGTCTTTTGAAAGGCATGCTAAATGCCAAGGTCAAGCCATTGACCAACTGAGTTTATGATCTTTGATGAGTTCTGGGTGATCCACCAAAGACCCATCACTCGCTGAAAAATGATTGGGTTTGATTTGGAGAGATTGAGGCAATTGATGTGGAATGAGGTTGGTAATATCTAGGCTGGGAAGCTAGCCTTGAAACCTTGGCAAAAACTAAGACTTAGCCTCTAATTGATCTGAATTTGGCCAAAACTGTCTTTTGAGGTTTTAGGGAAGAAATATGGTTTTTAAGACTGTTTAAATTTTTAGAGATTGGGGTTCTTTAGATAGCTTTGAAGATAACCGCGATGTGAGGGCACAGGACTTGTCTTAGGGTCATTTAGGTGACGAGGCAATTTCTAGGGTTTATTGAGGGGCCAATTTTGTAGAAAAAACAGAAATTTTAAGATTGTAGGGGAAAATGGTAATTTTCTAGCTTTTAATGCTTCAATGTGAGAAGGCTTATGGAAGCTGGACAATTCTAGAGAAAATGAGTCCAATAGCCTGAAGTTGAAATCTTTAAAGGTGTAGGGGTAAAATGATAATTTTTTAGCCTATTGATGCTTCAATGTGGGAAGGCTTATGAAGGTTGGCAAATTCAGAATAAAATGGGGCTGATAAATTAAAATTTAGACCCTCATAGTCTTAGGGTATTTTTTGGGGAAATTCGGGTTTAGCTCGACTGATCCTTGGTTGGAATTTGATATTGACATTGCATTTTCTAGCTAGAGTATCCTTTGAGAATGTCTAACTATCTGAAGTCTGAGGGTGTCTAGGATTTAACCCTATCCTTTGCTGTAATGAACCCATCTAATTCCATTAATTAACCCAAGCCAAAATTTGGGTGCTGACAATAGTTTTTATTTTTTTATTTTTATAAGTAAATAAGTTATTGATTACGAAAAATGAATTACAATCTTGTGTATATACATAAAGAAGCATTCCTCAAGATTGTGTCTTTGAGATATGTAGGAAACTCATTAGGAAATAAAATTGCTTCCTTGGGAGAAGAACTCAGGGCTGCAAGGATGTCAACAGGCTGATTTGCCTCCATCCAAACATGCTTAATCTCAAAATCCTTCAAATAAGATAAAGACATGGAAATCTTCTTTATTATGCACACAATTCTCTATGGACTGCAATACTTCAAAAAGATGATGTCAACCCCAATTTTTGAATCCATGTTAATAATAATCTTTTTATAACCAAACTGAATAGCAAGAAAGAGACCTCTAAGCAGCCCACATAGCTCCACCCTAAGAATATTTGAAGCTGCCACCATTCCAATATAAGCAAAGATTGATGTCCCAGTTTCATCTCTTAAAATACCACTATAGCCAGCACAATCCAATGTTAAGGATCCATCATAAGAGAGAGACCACCAGCCGTTCCTAAGGGGATCCAGGAACACGTCTTAGTTTGAACTGCAATCCCATAATTTTAGCCGCTCATTTGTTGATGATAAAATTATGGATAGGGTTAATGTCCATCACCATCATCTCTTTTTTAATTTTTATATTAACCTCAAACTAGATATTTTCCACATTTCATTCTCTGGGTTGACTTTTATTCTCAAATCTTCGCAAATTTCTTTCCCTTCAAATATGACATAACTTAGCATTAAAAGATAATTTAACAATTTTTGCCGCAACACCTTTCCCCTTGAATAACCGTTCAATCCATTTACACTCACAGAGAGAGTGCAAGCTCGTCTTTGAAATGGAGTTAAACATTTAAGTAATTCTATCCAAATGAATTTGGCATACTCACATTAAAAGTAGACATGGTTCAGTGTTTCAGCACTATTCCTGTAGAAAGTTCATGAGATATTGAGAGGATATTGAGTCTACATAGATGGCTTTGAGTGGGAAGTCTTTGTGTCATAACCCTTCAAGCCACAAAACTATGCTTTGGTATGTTGTTCAAGAATCAGACAACATCATGCCAATTAACCTTAGGAGCATAATTTTGGAATGGCAACCATGCAAACTTCAAAGTGAAATCTCCACTTTAGTTGCCAATCCAAATAATTCTATCTTGATCATCTTGATTCAGTCTCTCAATTGATTTTAAAGAATCTCAAATAGTCCTAATTCTTGGAGATGAATTTGGAGGTGGACTCCACTGGCCCTCATGTAGGATATCCGAAACAAGACTCCATCTATTCAAACAACTTCATGCCTAATGTTTTCATGAGGGACTTTTTCTACATTTTTGGTTCTCTTATCTTTTGGTTTTCCAAAGTTCAACCCAATTGGTTCAATGTCCTGTTAGTCCACTCTAAGTCATGTTTAGGTCTCTTAAGCATCGAAGGTGACCATCTTACTCACAAATACCTAGGGTTCAAATTAGACACATAGTGTCAAGTTTGGATCCTCTAAACTTACTTAATTTAGGTATAGGGTGTTACGATATATATATGGATACATATGTACACATACATATATATATGTATATATATGTACACATACATATATATATGTATATGTATATATACATATATATGTATACGTATTAATGTGGTAGACAAAGAAAATCCTTCAACTAATTCAAACACAGAAGAAGAAAAACCCGAATTCTGTGATTGAGCTGAATGCCTCAATATAGAAGAAAGTGAGTCTAAAAAGGAATTAAATGTCCTCACTTCAGATGAACAATTCATGTTGGATATTATTGATGATATTCAAGATCCATTGCTTAAAAAGCAAAAACTAGTTCAACTCTTGCATCGAACCAAACAAAAACAAATGTCAGTAGTAGCCTAAAAGAAACAGGCTACTACCAACATAAAGAGCCCTTGCGATTCTACAAAGAAAAGCACGAGCAAAAGCCCATTACTCTATAGTCTTAATTTACATGAGTTTTGAAAGCTTGTAAATTAAGATTATGTGAATCTATAGTCTTCATGATAGTATTTAATGAATGAAAACCTTAATTTTCCATGAAAAGTATGAATATACTTGAATTATTGTAAAGCATCTTTTAATATATTAGTGAAAGAAATAAAAAATTGATTTAGTACATATGTAGGAAACAATTATGATGTATGTTGACTCATTAGATTGATAATAGCTAATGATAGTATATAAATTTCTTAGTAATTATTATGGAATGATTCAATTGAGTTTAGAGATTTAGAATCATGAATGATTTGAAAGCATGTGTAAGGTAATAGATATTTAAATTCTTGCTCATGTTAAGTATGCAAATTGTATATTGTTTGGAAGTATAGTAACATGCAGATTTCTATGGTTTCTCATTGATTAAGTTAGAGAATGACTTGTTAGTATTCCATATGTTTTCAAATCATGCTAGTAAGTGTATTGTTTAAAGATTGATGTCTTTTAGATGATATATTGAATGCCTCTAGTGATGGAATACCTCTCTATTACCATATTAGTGAATGTATCTTGTAGTAATGCATGCCTCTTTCACTATGATTAAAGAATGCATCTTATAATGACAAGATAAATTATGTTGGCCATAACCAATGATAAAAAAATAAATAAATAAATAAAAGATCAAGAAAAGTTAAAAAATATAAGTAAGAAGAATAAAGATAAGTGTCAAGATAATGTAAGAACCACTTTGGAAAGTTAAAACAATGGCTAATGATAAGTGATAAGAAAAAGTGATGAAGATACAAAAGATAAGTAATCGTATATACCCTTGTCTTGGGGAATTTTAGAGGACTATCATAATCTGGGGTGTGGGCATTGGGTAAAATGTAGGGGGAGAGTTGCACTTCTCCCGGGTCCCATTTTCGGCTTTTGCACCCACTTCGCCGGCTATGGCAACTCTGGTGTCTAATTGGTGTTTAATTGAGAGAAATGATGGTTCATTAGAGGGATGTTAAGGTTTGGTCGCATGGCTGGCTAAAAGCCAGGGTTTTTGGGAGTCCCCACCAAATCGGGTTCTCCGATGGAGTTGGACATCAGCTTTATTTCTAGGAAAAAGGAAGTCTAAACCCTAGGGTCTAGAGGGTTAACTCCTACTACTGGTCTGGTTCTCCAAAGAATATGGTAAACTATTTTGTTGCAGTTGGGGAAGGTGTTAGGCACCCCAACCACCCACCTTTTTAAGGTGGCTTCTCGTAGTATGTATGCTATAAAGTGCTATAGGGTTCTATGCCTGTTAAATGTAAAGTTATATGGTCTGGACCACCCCTGTGGTGTGATCATTGCAATTGCACCTAAGACATAGTCTCAAGCTATCTACATACCGGATCTTATGTGGTTCGGGTATTCCTAAGTTTTTGTCGAGATCAAACTGCTTTTAGTTCTAGGGATTTTTTTTGTGTGCAAATCTCGGTAGTCAAATACGTCTGACTCTAAGAGTGATTCAGAGTAGATTCATTTTAGGTTGTTTGTATACTTACCGAGTACTCCACGCTATTGTAAAATGTGAACAAGTTAGGAAATGGGGGTTGGGACTATGTTGTACCAGTGTGTGTGGTTTAAGAACCTAATTCAGCTATAGCCAAGTCTTTGGGTCTTTGGGTTACAAACCACTATGACATTACCCTACGGTAAGGTGGAGACCGTAAAAGGTCGAGACAGATTGAAACATAGTGATTGGGTAAGGCGACTCAACCTGACTGTGCTGATGTAGCAGCCACGGCACCGGCGTTATCTCCCAGGTAAAGTTTAGGTATCAGATACACTTGGGATTTACAAGCGTACAGTCAACCTTACTATGATTGTTTAGAAGTCGAAAAAGGCATTTGCAATGAAGGGTTCTCTAGACTATGTCTATGAGATGAAATTGTTCAAAGATAGCATGGAAAGAATGACAAACAAAGATTAAGGAATGAAATTAAGATGGAAATAAGAGGTGGATTTTATTTATCTTTCACGGGCTTAACACCTAAAGTTTACTCTAATGCTTGAATTTTCAACACCTGAATTTAATTCAGGGTGGAATTTAGGCATTAATTGTTTGGGGAGACCAACAACTAGCCTTAGGTTTTTGACTTGTTTTTGTGGGTCCTAAAAGGGTGAAAAGTTACAGATAGGGGTGGGCCCCTTCTTTGGCCTATAGCTTTTACCCTAAGCAAACATTTTAAAAGAAAGTGATTTTTAACACAAGTCTGAAGCCTGAAATTCATCCCGATGCCTGAAATTCTTCTCTACGCCTGAATAAAAATTCAGACTTTGGGATGAAAACAAGGCACATAGAGGTGCTTAAGCACACGGATGGATTCTAATGTGTCATTTTATTATGTATAGGCTTAGAAAATGTCAGGGTTCACTGGAGTGGGTCCTAGATCCCAATGCTTAAATTTCTCTAACGCTTATATTTGTTGTCAACACCTGAATTTTAACTATTAAAATTCAGGCATTAGGATTGGATAGTCCACACTCCTTATGCCATATCTCTCTCCACAGAACTCCAAATTGAACTTGGTCGGTTAATTTGGAAAGCTGAGAGAAAGATATTTTCAACCATATATAATTATTGTATGTTTACTCTAATTCCTGATTGTCATTGACACTTAAATCTTCTATCAAAGCCTAAATTTTAACAAGTTAAAATTCAGGCATCGGGTTTGGACAGTCCACACTTCAAAGGCTATATCTCTCTTCATAGAACTACAAATTGAATGTGGTCAATTAATTTAAAAAGCTGAGAAAAATATATTTCCAAACATATATAATGAGCCTATGTTTACTCTAATTCCTGATTGTCATTGATGCCTAAATCTTCTATCAACGCTGTTAAAATTCAGGCATCATGTTAGACAGTCCGCACTCCAAAGGCCATATCTCTCTCCATAGAACTCCAAATTGAGTGTGGTCAATCAATTTAGAAAGATGAGAGAAAGATATTTACAAGCATATACAATGATCCTATATTTATTCTAACACTTGATTATCATTTTAACGCTTAATCTTCTAATGCCTGAATTTTAATTCGCCTTAAAATTCAGGTGTTAGGTCTGTGCAAAATCCAGCAACCTTGCCTTGGCCATTTAGGCCCCTTACCAGTATTGAAAAATTATTAAATTTTTTATGTATGCACGTGACCATATTAAGTATATTTTGTACAAAAACGAAGACAAAATTCATTTTACAAAAATCATAAAAAATTCTACACTGTATGCGGGTAAAGAAGAAACATAGAACCAATTTTTAGGGCAAGTTTGGGGGCACTGTTTCGATGCCCAAACATGCTCTTAAATTCACCATATTTTTATTATATGTAGGTCACCATCCTATGATCCTACCATTAAAATTTGAGCCAATTTGGCTCAATAAAAAAATCACAAAAAAAAAATCTGGACTAACCAGAGGTCAAAAATAACATGCAGTGGAGACAGTTTTGTCTCCACTATGTAACCCAAATTCAAAGCAATCTATGTGGCATATTTGGAAC